>JABJVR010000103.1:8437699-8463329 GCA_025773905.1 Chitala chitala | reverse complement strand
CATGTCAATATGGACCAAAATCTCTGAGGAATGTTTCCAACACCTTGTTGAATCTATGCCACGAAGAATTAAGGCAGCTCTGAAGGCAAAAGGGGGTCCAACCCGGTATTAGCAAGGTATACTTAATAAAGTGGCCAGTGAGTGTATATTTTTATTACATCTCATGTTGCATTATCTTACAAGATTTGATTAGTTATTTTACAAATTAGTTTGAAATGCATTTCCAGTGTACCATGTCTGTATTCCATAAGATGCTGCCAGTATTGTACTGTAGCAGAGCATTGATGAGCTCTGTTGTTTAGCAGGTATCTCTGAAGATCCCTGGATTCCCCAGCTTTGAATATGGGTACTCTCTGTGGATGGCTGCTGGTGCCACTTTGAGTGCTATATCTGCTGGAGCTCTCTCCGCCTATGTCAGCTGTTGTGAGAAGACAATAATAAAAGAAAACAGCACCAGATGTGAATGTGAAGAGCAATTCCTCAGAACTTATGTGTAAAAGTAGCAGGAATGTTAAGACATCATGTGTTGTGTATGATATTCAACCAATGATTAGATTAATAGGAAATGCTATCAGTTACACTTGCTCTTAGTCCAAAGTGATATTAACATATCTTATAGAGAAAATATGTAAGATATATATTTAGGGTTTATGTTTGGCGTCATTACAGCTGAGGTTTGTGAGTACAACAAATTTTCTTTCTTGAATCATAATATCCTTTCACAGTTTCTTATTAACTCTATTATTTTATATCAGAAATAAATCCAAAATATATATAATTTACATACCAAAATAAATTATTATTTGAAATATTATTATGCACCTTCATAAACAGTTCTTGGTATTGTTTTATTGTGTTGGGCTGTGTAACAGTATGTGGCGACCGTTACTGTTTCTTTAAGAGTCCAAAGAACGCCAGCTGGCCTAATGATCTCCTGCTTTATGGATTATTCAACAAGTGGCTCCGTCCTCCGCCAGCCTGGCTCTGCAGCACATGTGAGCGCGTGCTGTGATGAGTTCGTTAAATAATTCTGGGACAAAACCGAAGCTCGACGGATGTGACAAAGAGTGCGCTCTCTGAAGTAAAACTAAAACTTTTACGGTTGTCGGAACGACACTGCTACTGCGTTGTGGTTAGCCACAGCCGTTATATGATGAGAAGAGGGCACGCTTACTTTTAAAGCAGTTTGAAATATTTATGGATTTTAAGGGGGTTATTTAATGAGTAATATAGACAGCGGAAGTGTATCTAAGCTACTACAGTAGTATCTAATGAGTAACAAACTTGAGTAATACTTGTCAAACTTTGATGTGGTGAGGTGAATACTGTTGGGGCAGAGAAAGACCATTTCTGTATTATGGTGGTGGAGAGGACACTCTTAGCCGCACGGCACGGGGATGTGCAGACTCTGAAAGTGCTGCTGGCGGAGAAAGTGCTGCACGCAGGCGTGAGGGACCCTCTCGGGGCCACTCCTATCCATCACGCTGCGCGTTCCGGAAAACTCACCTGTCTGCGGTTCCTAGTGGAGGAAGCGGGGCTGCCTGGGAATTCTCTAGCCAAGAATGGAGCGAGCGCAGCGCACGACGCGGCGGCCACCGGTAACTTGTCCTGTCTGCAGTGGCTGGTGAGGCACGGAGGCTGTCGGGCTACGGTAAGTATTGTACATTTTTCATTGTATGTGCAATGTATACACTTGTAACATGTCCATATTAATGTAATTATGAATGATTGATCGTGTTGCACATTCTAAAAGTATTTGAAGTCAACTGCTGTTCATGGCTATTCCTATATTGTCAGTAATAGTAGACCATAATGTAGTCTGGAAAATGTTTGATGTCATAATGTGTGAATGTATCACATATTATGTTTCTTTACAAATAATTAATGCTTAAATAAAGATGTTTCTGTTAAATAATTTATGAGAACCCATGTCCAACTACACGGATTTTTACACAAGACACGTTATTTAAAGCTCAGTACAAAAAAATTGTCCTTAGCTGGAAGAATGAAATGTGAAAATGACTAATAAATTTGAGTAATAAGCAAAAGCTTAATCAGACAAAGATGGATAAGATAATTGGGTTCACTGATTGATATTTGATTTACAGCATTGTACTTTAAAGTTTTTCCTATCCATATGTATATTACTCTTATCTAAAAATCTGTCAGTAACCCATTTTAGGCTTTAGGTTTTATTTATTTTATTGTGAAAATCATACGGAAAAACAACATCTTTATACAAGTGTTTATTTGAAGGTGATTTTCTGTAACCTACAATAATATCAGTAAATCATCGAGAAAGGAAATAAAATTCATGATGATATTGCTTACTTTGTACTTTCAAGAAATTCCTAAGTGGTGGCCTAATTAATTAATGTTTAAGATTGATGACCACTACCCCATCCCAGCTTTTTACTATTATATGCTTTGTGTTTAACTATGGTACGTTTTTCATGAAGATCATGGTTAATAATAGTAATTGCCTGGTATTTAATGTCGAATCTGAAAATTGTGGACATTGTGCTGAATGTGACTCATGTGAGTAAACAACCAATTGAAATTGTGATATTTTGCCTTGGACTGATGCATTGCCTGGCTTGTGTTCAAGAAATCATTTAAAGATGGTTTACATTATGCACAGGATTACACTGTAACAAAGTTGTCTTTGCAGTGTGTTAGTTATTACCAAGTATTTTCCAAGACAATACCAGGGCACGTTGTACTTTATAAACCATTCTTTTTTTTCTGCAAACAGGAACATACTCATAAGCAGCTAGGCATGCTTTTCAAGTCATATTTAAACACTGCTTGGTTGTATTTTTCTGTTGACTATATTTTTCAAGATGACGTGTAATAAAATGCAAACGTCATCATTCGTTCTTTCTGCCGTTGTTGTTAGGCAGCTTAAGGAACATAGATCTCAGGGGAACTCAGAGTCACTGAACACCTGTGAGATGGGATGTGGAAGAGATTAACACTCTGATGTGGTATTTTTAGCAGGCAGTCTCTGTAGAAAACAGTCATTCCAGGTGCTTCAGCTGTGTTGCAGCTTTGCAGGGGATTTAGGGGAATTTCTATATTTAGCTCACCATGTGTGTGGAAGTGGATTAGAAATGGCAGACAAAGCACAGGAAAGCAGGCATGCTGACAGTAAGACAGACAGCACATTGTGACACCTAACATCTTCACCAAGCAGCCTGATCACTGTGATCTTCTTGTACACTGTATTCTAAATGAACCGCTACCTTCCAGTTAGTCCCATAAACCTGTGCTGGATTTCCTACCAATATCCTGTGTTTTACAAATGGCAGAAATAAAAATTTTATTTTAGATTTGCCTGTGTTATTTTTGTGCTTTTCCCATGTACTTATCCCTAGTGGCAGATTATCTAAGAACTTCCAGACACAATATCGACAGATTTACAGCTACCTGAGTACTTCCATTTTCTTGAAAAATCTGACACTCAGTGTCCCCTTTTTTTCTTTTAGAAATAGACATATTTCCACCAATAACTTCAGAGCATGGTACTTGATAGTTTTTGTTGATATGATAGTTTTTTAACTTTATAAATCTCTGGGGAAGATTGCTTTGCTTGGTTACAACTCGATGCTCAAGTTTACTCCCCAAGTGGAGTGAATTTTTGAAGGTTTTTTTTATTTTTTTTATTTTTTTTTTTCATATGGTGGAATTTACATTTAAGTTCTGAACCTCCACTATCTTGTGATCCAGATCAGAACTTTCATTGGGCCAGTTGTGGCATGCATGTTTGATACCCCTTCTCTGCAACATCCCAAAACAAAAAGGGATATAGTAGTTTAGAAAGTGTAAGCATCTTTGCTTTTAGGAAAGAAACATGGTGCTTTCACCAGACATCTGAGAGTGAAAACTGAACAGCTCAGTTGCTTTGCCAGTGATTAGTGACCCATTAAGTTTCATTAGTTACATCACATTAAAACCTAATTTTCAACTGACAGTGTTATTGTATGCCATAGTTTACAGCTATTCTGTTCTCTTAGCCCTGTGGTGTAGGAAGATTTTTTAAAATCTACATGTACACTAATTAGTAAGGTAGACACAAGTGAATTGAATTTTGCAGTAAATAAAAAAAATAAAATAAAAAAAGTAATGCCTTCATTAAGGACTGAATTTTAAAAGAAGGCATCTGCTAGACCTGGGCGATATGGGGGAAAAAAAAATGACGATACTTTTTTCATATCAGTCGATATTGATGTATCACAATATAAATCAAATCACTTTCCGTAAACTTAAAGGTTCATTTTAGATGTAAGGTTAATTTTGGTTTAAATATTTTCTGTCAGAAATTGAACATGACCAATTCTTTATATATAATGTAGAATTAATATGTACAACGTTACACAGCTGTATTTCAAATAAATAAAATTGGTCTATATATGATTAACTAAAATCTTAATTCAGAGCAGTCAAAAGCTTCAAATGTTACAGGAGAACACACACAAAATGGACAACTAAATTCTTTGGTAAATTCAAAATACATGTAAATAAAATAGGTAATACAATGTTTTCCTCAGTAATGCTGTTGCTTGCTTTTTTGTTGTCATTTTCTTTTATCGTGCTCCCACTCCTGACATACTGGCATGCATAGTTGCAGAAGCCCAAACATTTGCACGTGTTGCTGCTGGCTGCTATAGTATTCCTACACTCTGTTCAACCTAACCTGATATGGCTGTAAGTCTGTTTCAGCTAAAGGATTGGCTTGGCATGGTGCTGTTCTTATCATTGGCTGTTTGTGTTAGCTCTCAAAACATAGATGGAATGAATTCTATTGACGTTATATTGAGAAAAAGTTATTTCACAATAATTATGTATCGATTTATTGCCCAGCCCTAACATTTACTTGTTTCCTATTTTGAACTTGTCAGAATCTCAGATTGTTGAGAATTACTCAGTGGAGAAAACAAATTGTCTCCCATCTATGGTGTCCACATTAGTACCAAAAACATCATGTTTGGCATGGAGACAGCATCAATGAAGCACGGATGGTGGTCTAGTTGCAGAGAGATTAATAAATGCAAGACAGGAAATATACTAGAACATACAAGGCAAGATATAGAAGGAAAAAGGAAACTGAGCAAGGCAAAGTAATGCTGAGCAAATCATGTCTCTTGGGTGTTCCTTTCACAATCTCTCAATGGAAACACCATAACACTATGGGAGAACAACAGGACACAGTCACGTAAGTGTTACTCAGGAAAATGACAGTACCCCCCACACTATAAATGCATCTACAGAGGCTCCAAAGACACCAAACAGCTATACATGACAAGCCAGGGAACACGAGACACGCCAAGACCCAGACCAGGAAAAAAAACCCCACTTATCAGGTGGGGATATTTAGGGCAACCAATAGGAGATGAAAAAAAAAAAACACTACTCAGGACACATCCAGTTGCAGGGGTGGCATGAGGGGCACCTCCAAGTTCAGGGAGCAGCTCCATTCCACCCAGTGTCCTCAATAAACCTTATAGCTGTGGGGGACTTGGCTACCCTACAAGTCCAGGTTGGAAGGAGAGTTTTGGGGACACCATCCTAATCCTCCAGGGTTAATGACCAGGTGACCCCTTTTAGGAGATCAACCCCTTGAGGTGGGGCCAGATGACCAAGTAGGCACATGAACCCAGAACAAAGGTGGCTGGGCAGGGGCCAAGGGGGCCTATGACTTAGGCAGAGCAGGCACCAGGTAGTGAGAGCCAGGCAGAGCAGCAGGCACAAAACATGCTGAGCCAGGCTGGGCTCTCTCTGGGTTTAGGGAGCTGGGCTGAGCAGACACAAGGAACTGGGTGCGTGGCCAGACAGCCACGGACAAGTGGGGGACCAAAGGGGTTTGCATGGCATGGATGAGTTACAGGGGTAGGAGGAGTCTAATCATGGTACTGGACATAGAACCAGAAACCACAGGCATCTGGGTGGTGGCTGAGGCATAAACAAAGGAATGGATGGGGTAGTCTGACTTTGGTTGCAATCCAGAGGGCAACATCTTCTGCTATCCATGTGGGAGCATATGTGTGGGTCAAGAGCTGTACAGGGGTCATCTGGTTTGAAGCAGTAGGTCTTTGAGGGGACTTGGTACCTGGTGCACAATGCTAGCATACCCTGGACATTTAGACCTACGGGTCCCTAGGACACCTGTCTTCTTACCTTAAGACCAGCAAAAAAAGTCTTCATTGACCTAGAACAGAAACGCGCATAGAAGAAAATTGTACTATGTAAACTACAAAGTAACAGAACCACAAAACTTCAACAACCAGCAAAGGCTCACCTACAACACTAAACCTATAGAGTACTAAACAGCAAATGATCACCAGGTGGAAATACTAGGACCATAATAAACAGGATAAAAAGAGGAGAGAATGAGGGGATGTGGTCACATAACAAGCAGTATTCAGGAAAGTTGTGACAGTCAAAAGACAGCTCAGAAAACAACCCAATGAATACTGCAAAATATAACAGAGTAACATGACGCAAGCGGCCACAGAACTAAAGAAAGGCCCGGAGTTGCGTAGAAATCATAAATAGGCTACAACTGAACACAATCAAGAATACCAGAGCAAGGGGTGGGGCTTCAAACAAGGAGGCAAGTTATTGCCTTGTAACAAATGAGGTTATTTATAGAGAAGAAAGTGCTGTATTGTGAGACATGGTCTCAATACATTAGCATTACATCTGCAAAGACATAAAGGAGGTTTACCTGCAATGAATACACTATAATTCATTTTCAGAAATGTACCTTTCTATGTATGTTTTTATGTATTTATTTAAAAGTAAATAACTGTCCCTAAAATGTGGTTTGATATTGTTCATACATTTTTACAATTTTGACTCAGGTAGCTGTAAATCTGTGTGATGTTGTGTCCAGAAGACTTTCAGAAATTGAGTAAATGCTATAAAAGTGATAAGCCCCTTTTATGGAAGAGGTATTAATTAAGAGAAAGGTGGTGTAGACAACTGAATGTTTTACTCTACTTTTCTGTAATAGTACTCCTCCTTTAAGCCACATGTTCACATCTATAACCAGCATGTCACTCTAGTCAGGATGTCAGGCTTGTTCAGGTTAGACAGCTGAAAAAGAAAGCAGAATAGAAACTGAGGTATGGCTTGAGTGTGTGTGTGTGTGTGTGTGTGTGTGTGTGTGTTTAAATGGGTATATCAGTCAGTGTTACACTCAGGTATTAAGCAGCTGAATGCACTGCTTCTGCAATTGGATTAAATCGGATCTGCTCTATCACAAGTTTGGGTTTTGTTGATACAAATTACTTGGAACTTGATTTAAGATCAGACTGACGTTGTTGTGTACCTGTTCATGCTCTAGTCATGCAGTGTCTTGTTCAGACGTCCCTTTCCTTCTGTAACTGTAATGCTCTGACCTTGATCTTTCTTTTTGCGGGTGTCTGCTTCTGGCAGGACAGGGACAGCTCAGGGGCCACAGTACTCCACCTGGCTTGCCGCTTCAGCCACCATGAGATCACCGAGTGGCTGCTAAAGAGAGGGGAGGGGGACCCAAAGGTGGCCACAGACACGGGGGCACTGCCCGCTCACTACGCTGCAGCCAAGGGAGACCTGCCTTCACTACGGCTTCTGCTTGGCCACAGCCCAAGGTAAACCTCTCATAGTGCGGTGCCATACATGGCCCAATGTATACCTCTCAGAGTGCGGTGCCACACGTAGCCCAATGTATACCTCTCAGAGTGCGGTGCCACACGTAGCCCAATGTATACCTCTCAGAGTGCGGTGCCACACGCGGTAGCTGATAAACGTTATACAGCTGAAATCTACAAAAATGCTTGCACTAAACTGCCACTTTGGTTGCATGACTTAACTAGTAAAAATGACAAAACTTAAATTTTAAAGCATAGAAAACACAATATACAGTTATGTTCAAAAATTATTCATTGGATTTCAGATGTCTGTATGTGTGAAGATTACAGAAACAGTGATTATTTCAACATTAGTTTAAACAAAGACTATTAAAATTTATGTTACTCATTTATACATGTTCTATGTGACTTCCTTTAGTGACAAACAACATTAAGGTGATAATCAAATTCATGCCCTACTTGCTCCAGCATGTCTGTTGTCACTAATTTTAGGGCAGTAACGATGAAGGTTTTCAGTTCAACCAGTGTTGTTGGTAACGGTGCCACGTAAACAGCATCCTTAATATATGCCTAGAGGAAAAAAATCGCATGGCATGGGCAGGTGATCTAGGGGGCCACCTGTAGAGCACCAAATCATGCAGTCTGCTGCAACCAGTGCAATGGGGAAGGAGAATTTAATTGATTCTCTTCACATTGTCTTCAGAAAAGCGTGGCCATTCTGTGCTTTTGCACGAATGGCCTGTTCTGTCAAATTGTCTATACCACCGATGGATACTCTGATCACCCGGGGGATTCGTTCCATAGTGTCGGTGAAAGTGAGAGTGCACCGTCACTGCTGACACACACTCCACAAACTGCAGCATACAAAAAGCCTTCTGCTGCTCAGTCACGCTTCTCCCACAGACTGCATGCCAGGAGAGCCCTTTAGTGGTAACCTTCAAAAACTCTTTCATTTGGTGTATGCTAATATCCACTTTGATCAGTGCAATAATAAGATCATTTGAAATCCAATTAATCATTTTTGAACACCTTGTATATTAAATGTTTTGCATGGCAGCTCACACTGAGGATGAGGTCACAGCAGCTATGTCGAGAAGGTACCATCTGCAGTGGGAAACGAAACACCTAGTGCCAAAGTGAGCAGACTCGGGTAGAGCAAAGTCGAGTTCAGCCAGTACTGAGAGGTGGAAAAGTGGAATTTGAGCACTACAGCATAGAATATGGGATAAAGTACCTGGGAGAAAGGCTTTTCACATCAGCAGTGCTCTGCGTAGAGCACAAGAATGTAATCCTTTTACTTGGAAATGCCACTTTCTGGGCTTTCAGAAAAGACTGTGCTTTATAGCAAAATGAATCCTTTAATCCAGATTAGTCTGCATTATATAGACTGCATTATCTTAACATTGGTAACAAATGGAAACATTTGAACATCAACAAAAAAACATTTTTAAATTACAGGTACATTAAACTGAAAAATAATTACAGAAGCTAAGAATAGTTATGACATATTCCAGCTAACAAACTGCTGTATTTAAAACATATTATTATTATTATTATTATTATTATTATTCCCTAAGTATGTTTTAACTTTTGCTGGTATCTCAGTACCTCTATGTCCAGGTTCAACCACAGCCCTCAGATTTTTTAATTCATTTTCTGACAGAAAGAACTTCAAGTGCATGGATTCCTTTCCAGTGATTTTTTTGTGTTTGTATGTGTCTTCATAGTTCAAAGAGCCACAGTTTTAAGCAGCATCACTTTAGTCTTTACTTCCCACCTGTGCGCAGTCTCATCCTCAAGGTCTTTGCTTATTTTTTTCACCTTTATTACTGTTAAGTTTTTTTTTTTTTTTTTTTTTGTATGATGTGACAGGTGTTTCCTGTAGCTGCTTGTGATAATATGATAATTAAGGATGTTTTACATCTCTATATATTTATGAATAGTATCCCACTTCATGTTACACAAGCCATGTAAAGGTCTGCAGGTGAACAAGGATCCTGCTAATGATGAGTGATTTCCTTTATCTGAAGTTTTTTTTTCTGAGTGTTTCATAATGTTGGCTATGTGCAGATCAAGCTGTTTTACACACACATGAAACAAGTATATGTCTATACTAGGAAAAAAATCTTTTTCTAATATAATTCATTATGAGTTATACCTTTGCAAATTTATCTACCTAGACATTCATCTGAAATTCTGCAAAATACTCTTAAACACCCAATCTGTTTCCATACATAGTAATGTTAATCTTGGTGGTAGGTGGTAATCCACAGCAAACACTATCTTTTGTTGTCATGTGAAACACAGGACATAGAAGGAATTGTTCAAGGTTTTCTGCATGCACAGATTAAGTTCACCAGCTTTGCTCCTAGAACAGTGTTAAGTAGTATATTTCAGTGCCAGTGGAATGTTGTACATCTACATATTGTTTGACTGTTATGCTAGACTTCACACTAATATATTCTCCAGAGAGTGTCTGTCAGAGGTGTGTGACATTAACTTTATATGACTAAGGAGGTGTCTACAGTAAGACCAAAGGAAACATACTTTTTGCAGTGCATTACAATTCAGTGCTTCTTTTTATAGAATTAGATGCTCCCACAGTAAGTAGGTATGTCATTTTAGGAGTATGTGATCGATTTACTGTTAGCACACAATGGGAGGGATGTCATTCACTTGAATTATAATGTCTGAGCTTCATGGTTTTATTCTACCTGAGCTACACCTGCTACAACTATTACAGACGTTAAGCACCTCTACATACTGTAACTGCTTTGAATATTTTGTTTTATCAATGCTGTGTTATTGTGTTGTGTTGAAACACTGGTCTTAGCACTGTAGAGGACTGGAATGGTGCGTGTTTGTATTTGTGTGTATTTGTGTTTGTGATTGTGGACTTTGTATGCCATAATTTCTTCTGGAGGTATACAGCATTGCATTTGGGCAGTGAAATAAGGCACTGCCTGATAGCAAAGGGCCATTCATTCTCTGGCATTGTGTATCATTGTTTCTATGGCAACACACAATGGCTGACTGGCCATAAACTAATGAGTGAAAACAAATACCGTTGAATAGAAATGTGCTCACAAATAGGCTGAGTAATTGTTTAAGTCAGGCGCTGAATGAGGATAGATAACACTTGTTCTAAAGATTTTGTACAATGCTGGTGAAATGTGGTGTATTGGGTATTTAGTATGTCTGAGTTTTTGCGTTAAATCTCTGCAGCTACAAAAGCAGGCATAACACTAAAATGACTCTATTTCTGGTTATCTTACTCTGTGTCACAGTGTAATCCTCAAGCCTTGTTGTTGATTCAACCCACATGTAAATAACAGCAGCATACTGTCAAACAGATAGAGCTCCTCTTGCTTTTACACACAGAATGATTACTCACCACTGTAGCTGTAAACAGTCCGGTCAGCCCAGTGTGATGGTTACTTTCCACAACCAGCAGTTTGTCAGTGTCTCAGACTGTTGGGGGCGGGTGGGGCTTAATGCTTGTTTTTTCTGATCCACCAAATTGCACATTGATCTTAATTTGTGACCCACTTCAGTAGCCTTGACAAAGTTTGACTTGGTAATTATGGTAAAAACTGACATATCAAAGATGGTGAGGTCCAACAGCATTGGTTAATGATTGAGTTTGGGTTTTGCTTGCCAGTGGTGTTTTGTGTGGTATAAAAAAGCAGGCTTTGTATTCATATGTAACATATTCATATGGACAAATTCATCTGAGTCACAGTTTGGTTAACGTTTTGTACTCAGGATTGAGAGTTGTGATTTTCAGGGAAACCAGGGCTGGATCGGTAATCTGACATAACAAGCATTTACAGTTTAGCATGGCAAAACATACATTTTAAAGTATAACAGTAATTCAGGGGTGTCCAGTCACGGTCCTGGAGGGCCTCAGTGGGTGCAGGATTTTTTTTCCAACCAGTTCATTCATTTTAATTTGACAACTATCTCAATTAAATATCAATTACATCCTTCTGTCTCTGTATTGTCCTGATCATTTGCATATATCTGCACTTAGTTGTCTTAATCACTTGAGCAAAAATAACAAAGAAGAAAGTTAAATGTGAGTATCTTGTGCTTCCAGATCTGTAACAATTATATAAATCACACATTACAATGTTTCTCTAACTGCAGAATCAGAGTAGAAATTGTCTGGGTAATTTAGCATAGTGGTTTATTCAAACCAAGAATAATTAATTGCATTCATATTGTAATAATATATGAACAGCAGAAACAGCAGCCAATGACAAATAATGTTTAATCTGGAGCAGTGATTTAAGGACTTAAATGATCATTAACAAAAAATTGATTAAAAGATGAAAGTATATCACAATTGTTAAAAAATGGTAAGAAACAAACCAGAAAGCCCTCATCATGCTTTTAAAATTCTTTTAAAAAATGAATAAAGTTTGTTCAGCATTTCTGGATTGATACAATTATATATATAACACTTATACAAAAAAAGCAGTAATGGTTAATTGGTATTAAGGTTCAATTAACAGCAGAAATTGGCTGAAACAAAAACCTGCACCCACTGTGGCCCTCCCGGACCGTGATTGGACATCCCTGCAGTAATTATTGTAGTATTTAATTTATTTCTGCCAGTATAAGGTATGAAGGTATGTTAATGTAAAAGGTAATGTAAATACTTGTATTAGTTAGAAATCTGATTAGGTTTCACTTACTGGGATCACTACTTTATTCATGTGCATTTTTCAGAAAAATTATTGTTAAATCTTTCTGAATTATGGGAAATGCGACACCCAGGCAGATTTGGTGTTTAGAACATCATCTGCCATATTCATAACTGCTTTCAAATGGAGAAAATCTCACAGCGTGGTACAATCAGATTTCATTCTTTGCCAGTTTACTTTGGGTTTTCAAAAATGTGGCAAGGATTACAAATGAAGAAAACAAAAGGTACTAACACTGCAGTGTCACTGCAGCCTTGCCTGGAATGTATTGTTGCCTTTGAAGTAGCTGTCAGGTCATTTGAAAGTTGACCCTAAAGTTATGGTTCTGGAGTGTACATTACCTTTTCCCATGTCAGTCAGTTAACCTTTTTTCAACACTCTTCTCTTCTACCCTGCTCCACTTAAATTACTCTGTATCTAAACCTTTTGGTTTAACATTTTAATTATTTAAACCGGAAACAGTGTTGAGATCTTAATCTGCCTTTGTTCGACAAGCTGCCTAAAGGAGTGCCATCTTACTGGCTTTATAAATGATCAGTATGATAAATCTTATAGCTAAAACCTCACATTTTCCTTCACTGTATTTACTAAGAACCAAATGAAAGATCAGTGAAAACACTGATATGCTAAGAAGGCCAAAAGAACCAAACTTCCAAAACACCTGTGTGAATCCATGCTTATGTATCTGTACTTGTTTTATAAATGGTATGTGTAAGAGCTTCAAAAGAAACCCAAGAATCTTAGGCACTGTTATAGACCTGTTTTTGACAGCAGGAGGTGTCTGTGTTGTGGGATTGTTTCTGTTCACTGTGTGTGTGTGTGTGTGTGTGTGTGTGTGTGTTTCTGGAAGTATCCAGGACCTCACTTCTCTGCCCTCAGCTTGTTCAGCTGAGATCCATTTTCCTTTACACTCATAATTGATTAAGGCATCTGCCTGCATCCTGTTGATGAAGATTCAGTGCGTTAATATTTAACACTTGCTTTTGTTTCTATGCAATTACTCCCTTCTGCCTTCGACAAACTCTGTACCCAGTACTCATACATACATTTTTTTACTGAAAGACAAGTGTTTGACAGTATGCCTGACATGAATGGAGACTGTTTTGTCAGTCAGTATCCTAATAAAGAAGATCCTGATAAGATTATGGGTAAGAACCTCTTCAGTCCCTGATCTCCCACTTTAACTTGTGGATCAAGGACAACGCTAACCATCTGACAGTGTCTGTGTGATCTAGGAAAAGCATATCACTGGATGCAATTACTGGCCACCTTTTACCCAGAATTCTCTGCCTTAGATTACCAGTAAGTTTAGAACATAGTCAAATCTACTGATTGTCTGTGCATAGAACCTACAAGTATATTCTTGAATGTTTTTACAGCAGATATTATATATATACTGTATATACTGTGTGTATACATGAACATATATACTGTGTGTGTCTTTGTTTTTAACAAAACAAACCTCGGACAGCGTACACTGTACAGTATCAATATATAAGAGCCATTTAAACCAATATAGAAACCTTTTGTGTTGTGCTGATTGTAGTATGTAGTTATTGTATATATGTTATAATACTAAAATTGGAAGTGTTTTGTTTCCAAATTCAGTATAAGCAGTTCAGTGGCACAGATTATCTAAATATGAGCTGAACTGTCTTTATATATATTTTGTGTTGTTTCTAAACCTTTCTCAAGACCCTTAGTCAATCCACATACTTTTCCTTTTCTACCACCCAAACATTTGATTAATCAAAAATGCATTAGCATCTGTCAAGTGTAAATGCCAACTGAACTGTGAATGAAGTTTGGGAAGGGTGTGTGAAGGGCTTATTTTTTGTGATAAATATACAGTTAAATGGGTGTCCATTATTAATCCACTACTGATTATTTTAAGTAAATTGCTCTTTAATTTTATGATCGTATCAAATGTCCAGTATGTGTTGAAAATATATGTAGTGCAGAAGCAGTTTGGTAACTGTACAAAAAATAGTTTTTAAGTTATATGTTTTGTAATTATTACAAAAGATAACTTTTGTTCGTCTTAAGTTTTGAAATTGGCTTGAGATAACTTGTTAAAACGTCAGCCCTCTTAATATCAAGTAAGAATAAGCTCTGTCTGTTTGACAGAATAAGGAATTTGTTCTTCTACATGCAGACCTTTTTTAGATGTGTTCATCTTGCATTATAGTGTAATATAGAAGTGTTTGATGAAGGATGCACTCTAGAAATGGCTCTAGGTTGTTCATGTCCCTGAAGTCGACAAGCTGTCTGGAAAAAAGTATGAATGAAACATCTGATATTTTGAATAGAGTTTTGACCTTGTTTTGATTGGTCCCGATTTGATAAATCAGTGTAGTGAACACCCAAACGAAGAATGGTGCCACACCACTGTACCTGGCCTGCCAGGAGGGTCACTTGGAGTTGGTCCAGTACCTGGTCAGGGACTGTGGGGCAGATCCACGCATCAGGGCCAACGATGGGATGACGCCGCTGCACGCCGCTGCCCAGATGGGCCACATCACTGTCATCGTGTGGCTGGTACGTCATCCTGTGCATTTCCGCATGGAAATGTGAGCATGCCTGTGCATGTGTGCAAATGCGTGTGTTTGATTAAAAAAATATATATATATACATGATGAATGAGATACTTGGGTACAATTTTAAAGAGAATTGTGACTGATTTTAATTTCAAAACTTCCATAATTCCTACTGTGAGCAAATGGATTTTTGTTAAGTGAAATGAATGGTTATCTGTACTAGCTTCCAGTCTGACCATCATGTCATCACTGGATCCCACTGTTTTATTCTGGGAAACATAAACGAGGCAGCCACATTGAAAACACATACTGTATAGTGTGTATGCAGACCATATGACAGTTAAACACAGGGAACAGCCTCTGCAGCTCAGGCAGACCTGCCATTTATTATGTTCTGCTGTGCAGATGAGCTTCACGGCGGCCAGCCTCTCGGACCGGGACAACGACGGGGCCACAGCGATGCATTTTGCGGCCAGCCGCGGCCATGCCAAGGTGCTGAGCTGGCTGCTGCTGCACGGGGGCCAGATCGTGAGCGACAACTGGGGGGGGACCCCGCTGCACGATGCCGCTGAAAACGGGGAGCTCGAGGTGGGCGACGCCTCTCTCCCCCCGTCAACATGCGTTGCGGCTCCCTGGAGCCGGACGCTCAGGGAATGTGTCTGCTTCGCTTTGTGCCTTGAGCCTCCTGTGCATGCTCTGTACCTGCTACTCTCACCAGTCACCCAGTCTGACAAAAAAAAACCTCAGTTACAGGGCATTGTTTTTTTGTGTTCAGTTGTGTCTGTGTATTTTAATTTTTTCCAACAGTTCTATAATTTAACAAGAACTCCTTTTAAAGCATATTGATGTTTGTGTGGTTGAATAAACACTCAGCAGCTGCTACTTTCTTTGCACTACCTTTGTAAATTTCCTTAACCAGTAAACTATTTTACTTCAGTATGATTTACTATAGTCTATAATTATTCTCACTGTAGCATATCCTTAAACTCATTATTGATATGTGCAACTGCTGTGTTTTACAAAGTAGTACTTTTAAAGCCTGATATATGATCCGGTTTTGTGAAGAATATTACAAACTTTTAGTCTGCACATTAAAACAAGGAAGACAGTACTTGTACATGCTGACTTCATAATTACATTACATTAGATTAATGATTTCTGCAACAAACCTTTTTAAAACAAATTTGAACACTGAAATTTTATTAAGTTAAAAAATTTGGTTCTACTTAACCTGGCTAATATAGTCTGAGAATGTCCTCATACAATACAAGTGTATTCTAATGAAGACTTTGGTCACTGTATTAAACATTTGTTAGTTATTTTTCTCATTGTTGTCATTTGTCTGACCCACCCCGCCAGTGCTGCCAGATCCTGGTGGTGAATGGAGTTGACCTGGGCATACGAGACCAGGACGGCTTCTCTGCGGCAGACCTGGCTGAGTATAATGGACATGAACAGTGTGCCCGTTACCTGTGCACTGTTGAAAACATGGTGAGGAGAGTCGCTCTTGCTAGGGCCGACCGCTCTCTTCCTCCATGCGTGCTCCTCCTCCATACGCGCTCTGCCTCTCTGTCTCTCTCACTTGTTCTGTTCTGGCCTGTCCCAGCTCTCACATGATCTGCAGTCAGTCTGCTAAGGCTGGATGGTGATGTGAAGAAGCCATGCTGTCTACGTATTTAGAATAATACCTCAGACCACTCTGTACACCAGTTGTTTTAGTTCTTGACAATGTTGATCTGGTAGTTTTAGTAGTGCTTGGTAATACTCAGTCATGATGACATTGTTATGTTCGCTGTCACTTTCTGCTGGTACTGTAGTAATAATTGGACATCTCAGCTGCATGCTATGGTCTTACCAATACTTTCTGGCATTCCTGCAGTAATATGCTGTGCTTCCTGATGTTACTGATGCAGTTTCAAACAGACTATTATTTTACTGTGGCATCTTATGCATCTTTGATGATGACTGTTCACAGACATTGCTGTTCATTACACTCTGTTTTATTTTGGATATACTGTATATTGTTACTGAGGTTTTTTTTGGCAGTATTTAGTGGGACAAGTGGAGTTTTGGTATCCTGGTGGAATCTTTTTAAATCAACTTTTGACTATTACTCTGGGTCGGCTGTTGACATTTCACTTCCAAGAAACTGTGGTAGATTCAGTTTGTGTTGCAGTGTTTATTTTGCCGTGAATTGTTAGGTATTTGTAGTGATCATTTATTTTCTGAAGCTTCCATTGATGATGCCCAGTTTTTCCTGATGCTTGGGCCCTCAGGGGTAAGGAGTCCCAGCTTTTCGACCCATGGTGGAAGACTTCTTCACCCGTTCGGGTAGAGTGGCGTGTCGTGGCAGGTTTTTCTTGTGTGGTTGGTGGGTCACTTAACATCATGGGGCTAGCACATAATGCTACACCAACATTGTGCTGAACAGCAGTGAGCTCACACTGAATTCACATATGGCCAGACATCGGTATTCTGTCGTCTGAAACAGATTGTTACTTTTGGGTTGCATCATTCACTTGCAGTCAGAAATACAATTTTCAGAGTTACGGCAACGGTGAAAAAAAGAATCACTCGGGAAATGTAATTCTACTTTCATCTGGAGTTATGGTAACATAGTGTGCTTAATTCTGTCATGAAAGCAGCTGTTGGAGAATTACACTAATGCAGGAAAATATGTGATTCATTTTGCTGTCCTTACTGCTGTTAAAATTAAACACCATTAATTGCAAGCTACTTGAAGGACAAAGAGGAAAATACTATAGTTTGATGGCTTTGTTGTCTGCTTTCCCTGGGAAATGTGACTGTACTGCAGATATCTGTTTGAGAAGCACAAGATGAACTTTTGTTCTTGATGAAGTGCTAAATGATGACAGCCCTCAGTAGTGGCACAGTTCCTGTCCCTACTGTTAGTCAGAACAGCAGGCAGGCCAGCTAACTGGGCTTCACAAACCACCCAACTAGGAGTGCAGACAAACAGGGCAGTGGTGGGGCTTCAGTACACTGTGGTTTATTGTCCAGCAGTCTGGCCTTCTTCTGCCCAGCTCTAGGGAAGAATTGTTGCCCAAAAGAGCGTTCTCTGGGTCAGCTTTTTGTTTGGCAGACATATGCTGTCTAAAACTCATGCTCATGTGTAAAAGTCTCTTGCAAGACCCAGGCTGGTACTTATGGAGCAGCTCAGTGGTAACAGACATTGTTAACTTGTTAATGGTAATTGTTAATTGTTAATGGTAACTGCCCATTGCATAAGGTGTAGATTTGGTGGAGAAGATGAAGGGGGCATGTCCCCCAAGTGTTTGGAGACGAGCGAATTGTCCCCCCCAGTCTCCATCCATGTTGGTTACTTTAATCATGCAATGGTTAGGATGCGATGAGCGGTGTCTCCTTTCCAAGGCTGAAATGAAACCTACACCACTGGCCCATTGTGATTGTGCTATTTTCCAATAACTGAAAGTTGCTATGTTGAGTCATATGCAGAAGTGCTGAATGGACATGTATTTGTTTTCTGTAAATAATGGATAATATAGACATCTGCTAGTTTTAATTTGTTTCATTACTAATTTTACATAGCAAAATCCCTATATATCTTGTGTCAAAGGGCAGGACGCTAGACATTTTTTCCACTAGTTTAGCAGGAACAAATAAGTTGTATAAAGGCCTGCTGTGTGCTTTTTTATCCTGTGTCGCACTGTATTAAAGAGATATGTGTAGATGCACTCTTAGCACCTTGCTGCATGTAGCTGCTGCAGAACCTGCGGTGTATTTTCTTCAGTATATTTATATGTTGACAGTTCTGGTTTTGTTCTGGCGGTTCTGTAGCCAGACTGAGTAATGAAAGTGGAGGGAATTCACGAAGGATGAGGAATGTTGTAAATGTCATTGCTGACGTCAGGCTCCCCCCATACTGACAGAGGCGATTCCTTTCAAGTGCTGTTCTCCCTGCTGAATGCAGCGGTGCAGGTACACTGTGTCCTGTCACATGATGTTAGAATTAATCCTACTGGGAGGTCAGGGCAGGACATGAACATTGAGAAAAGACTTAGAGGTGTTACTGCCCTGCTGTGGTTGAACAATACCTGTGGGATGACTGTGCTTTTCATGCTTTGACACCCCCCTCCCTGGCTTGACGTAAACCCAGGGTACTGTTGTTACGCACTTGCTAATAATGAGTGATCTCAACAGTTCATGGGTGTCAACAGAACATGGCAAGCCAAACACAGAAGTGCGTAAACTGTAATCTGTGCTTGCTGGCAGCTTCAAAACCTGCTCTTATCAAAGCAAATGTGTCCCCCAAATGTGTATAAATTTTATAGTACTTTATTAATTCCAGAGGGAAATTACTTCTCTGCATTTAACTCATCCCCTGAGGGAAAGAATGGGCAGCCAGGAACATGTGGTGCCCACAGAACTAGCACTGAGTGTCTTACTCAAGGACATACCTGGCTGTGCAGGGATTCGAATTAGGAGACTTCAGTGGTCTGCTATGGTTTCTAGCAGAAAGTGCCTTAGTGGCTAAGAAGCAGGAGGATGATGTGTGGTAACTGCTGGGCAAAGAAGACCTCGTTCATACAGTGCTCTTGTGTCCTGGTGTCCTCTGGTGACTCTCATGAGTGTGTTCTCATATTTACAGTCCTGCTGAAGGAATTGCACCTGACTGTCTGGACAAAGTTTTCATTTTAGTGATATGGTGGTGAATTTACGATGAGATTAACAGCCAACAGGCTTTGACAGATTTTTTGGTGTAACAGCTGTAGTGTCACGGGCTGCATTATGTGTAGAGAAGCGGTACAGTAATCATGAGAGTGTAGCCTTATTCCACCAATGGAAAGCAAATATGCTAATATATGCTAATATGAGCTGGTAAGGACAGAAGCATTGGGCTCTCATGACAAGGAGGCCCGGTGGTTGCAGCTGAGTTTTCAGCTGTACTTCCATGCTAAGGTCATGTGCCCACGCATGTATTCACACAGAGCGTGGAGCACCGTGTGCTCTCCAGGGACCCATCGATTGACCTGGAGAGCAAGCTGCCAGACTCCGGCCTCTCTTCCCCCATCGGCGCATCTTCCTCTTCCTCAGCTCAGCCTGTCCGCTCCGAAGTGGACTCCCCCTCAAGCACCCTGTCTGACTATGACTCCTGCGCCTCCAGCCAGTCCAGCACTGGTGAGAAGAAGAGAGGGGGGCCGTCCACATGTGGCCCTGCTGGTCAGTGATGTACGCGTACATAATTTAGACTGTGTCGTACTATAGGACCCTCTGACTGACGGTCTTCTATTGCAGTGAATGTCCATAACCCCATGTCATCATACCCTTGCTGAGGGAAGTGCACACTTGCACAGGCAGGTGCTGTCTGTAATGTCCCGTATTTACTTCCTGTGTTACAGGAGCTGAGAGTAATTGGCATCGATGTTTTAAAAATATATATACGTTTGTTTATAAGTCAAAAGACTCCTACTAATATAAACATTTACACTCATTGTGTAGTTTGCATTAAAATCTAAATACTAAGTAAAATCTTGGATATCTATGGTATATACACTAGGTCTCCTGTGAATTGGCAGGCTAAAGAAATTTATTGAATTTCCAGTCTTGGCAGTAAGTCAACATTCCTGTGGCGTACAGAATATAGGATTAGAATAAATTAATTATTTAAGCAGACACTTTTATCCAAAGCGACTTAAAACATTTCGTATGTTACATTGAGCTAGTGCTGGGTGTCTTGCTCAAGGACACACCAGGTGGCTGGGCTGGGATTTGAACCAGGATGCTTCTGCTTCTTAACAGAAGAATTCACTATTTCAGTTTGTCATAGTAGTATTATTTTACAAAGCTCATTAAATTGAGTGGGCCCAAAAAGAAAATTTTAATTCAGAGTTGAAAAGCCAGCACTTTGCCCATGTTACAGATATTGTGGTTTACAAATAGACAAAATTGTGTGGTCACTATTATATTCTGCAAACATTCTGTAAAGGTTAAAATCAATAGACTGGAATTAAATTGGATACAGACCTTTGTTTAAGCTAAACTGGGTCACAACTGAAACAAAGAAGCTCTAAGCACAGAGTTTGTGTCTGTCCATGCTCTAATGGTGCTCAAATTGATCCTTAGTCAAATTACGGTACTCCTTTGTTCTGGCTAAACTAGGAACAAATATGAAACTGTTGCATTGTTGGATGGGTAATGTACCATGTGCAAGCATTCATAGGCTCCACAATGGAGTATATTCTGTGTATGGTGTGGAAGACCGTTGAGTTTATTTCATCGAAGGATTTTACGTGCTTCATATTGCCAAAAGTACAAGAGCTGCCACCTGGTGGCAAGACTTTGTATGACATCTTCAGTGCATTATAGTCAGTTGGCTTTCTTTTTTTTGGAGCACTTTATTAAAGAAATTTGAGATAGTTATGAGAAGGGCTGGAGGAATGCATCTGATGTAAGTTTTAATAATTTAAGAATGCCTGAATTTTAGTATCACAGACTTGATACGCACGTGGTAGTAAGGTGGCCATTCCACAGGTTTGTGGCTGTATACTGACTGCTCCATGATTTACTGACAAAAGGTTCCTCAGATTCAGCCATCACAGACATGCAGACCTACATGGACATGTTGAACCCTGATGGGGGGACTGGAACGCAGAAGAAAGGGGCATCCATTTCCATGCCCACCATCCCCCCTTCACCACCGGTGTACCCTCCTCCTCCTCCACCCCCAGCTCCCCTTAGCCCCAGTCAGCAAGCTCCCGCTCTGCCGAGCTGCCCTGACCCTGAAGCTGATGGGGATCAGCCCTCAGCTGAGATCTACATAAAGGTGAAGAGTAACCTCCGTCATGTGGATAGTGAATCTATTAAGAGAGAGGTGAGTTCTCACTGCTGCACACAGTCCACACATGATACCAGTCAAAGACTACCAGTCAACCAGAGACTCTACAGTGTAGCCTGCATTTACCTCTTTAAACAGCTGTGTATTTTACTGACATATTACCCCCTAGCAGGGTTTCCGATGACACCGTCCACATCGCAAAAATACGAATAGAATCTGAAAAGGACGCAGATTAACGAAGATCATTACATACCTCGGATGCAGAATAAATTGCATAGTTTAACTACGCAAATTCCGTAGTTTAACTACACAATTTAAGTTTTATCCAAGAAATAATCAAAGTGCCGTGCGTAATGTTTGTAAAGCGTGATGAATGACTCGGCAACCGTTTACTTGTATAAATTTGCATTAGACATACAACTTGAAACATCCACACTCACAGGATGTAAAATTCAGTGGCTCAACTAATCTGCATAAAATCTATAGATACTCTTGGAATCAGTCATGACAAGGACCTGACCATTATTTCTAAAATCTGCCACAAAGCAAACACTTGTGTAATTTGTTTCGATTGTTAAATTATTAAATTTTTGTTAAATGTAACAGAGTTATTTAAAAATATATGAAACATTTGTCTTGTTTGTACAAAATAAATTAATGACCCAATATCTAATTTTGTTTCTTTACAATCAACTTTTGTCGATTGGCTTTTGTCAGTAAATTAATGTAATATAATATGATGGCTATCAATTAATGTACCTCTGTCGAGGCATCATATTTATTTTTAGAACATTCAATTTAAATTTATATGCTGGTAAAACGGGACATGGTAATAAGCAAGAGGGACCCAGTTTTTCACAGGTGACTGGGTCCCAGGGACTCACTTTTCCAAACCCCCATCGGAAACCCTGCCTAGGATTTGATCCAGCAGCATTCTGGTTACAAGTCCACGTACCTTCTGCAGTGTACAAAAAACACAAAGGGACGCTTGCAGACTCTGACAAAAATATTTATTTGAAGCATTGGTAATTTCATTTCCATCTGTAAACTTGGTTTATTTTTTTTTTATGGATATGCAGATTTTTTTCTTGCTGTTTGGTGCCCCTGACATGACTGTGGGTTCATGACATCACAAAAAATTTGGAAAACCTGCCAAATTAGTTAAAAAAGAAAACACATTCGATCAATATGACTGAGTGGGGAAGCTCTTGTGTTATAGTCACAGATTTCTGTCACTTACTATTTTAACATTTACATTATCCTGAAATGTGGGCTTCCAAAATATAACAATTGTCCATTATTTTCAAAGTCTGTCACTTTCTCATGAATAACGAATGTGAAGTGTATTACAGTAAACTTTTGTTTATGGGAAAACAAATGCAAGTTTAAATTTATGGTGATATAATGAACATGAAGAGCATTTCAGTTTTACTTTGTGCATTCCTGTTCAGACTGAATGAGCACTTGTGTTTTAGACATTAATCTTGCTCTGTAATGTGCCAGTATGCAGCTGCTAAAAGTCTTCATGTCAGAAAGTGAGAAACACATCTGATTTATTTATTTATATTATTTTTTCTACATCTGTTTCAGTTCTAGCTGGGGATGGAGTATAGTTGCTCTATTTTACTGGCAATTTGACAGTAAATAGGAATTAATTAGCATATTATCTGCCTATTAGATTGTCGTCCCCTTTGCAAACTCTCTCTTCAGAAGCTCACTCTTTTGTTAGGTCCCTTTATGTTGTGGCCTGGATCAGTTCATAGTCTTTCCCTCGACTCAGAGGGGAACAGTCTGGTGTGGTTTTGCAGAACTTCACAGTGTTCATGTGCTGGAGTGAAGATGTTCTGCTGTCTGTGCAGAGCTCTGCACTGGTTGAACACTTTGCCTGGCCACCTGCAGTGGTGATGTCGTCTAGCTGCACTGTCACAGGCATTGTTTATTGATGAGGCACCTGGGTAAAACGAGAGGATGCGTAGCATGACACCATTGTGGGGGGGACTGATTTCGCTGGACACCTCAGGGTGCATCTGAGCTTTGAACTGAGTTGTGGACTGGATAAGAGCTGGTAGAAGCTTACCCTCACTGTCTGACTGTGTTCTGGAGGAGACATCTGGTACAATTTCGCTGTAATTTTCATGGCACTAATGAGCCTTGATTTGATGAGTATCAGCTAATAAATTTACAAGGAGCATCTTGACAGGTGAGTCACTTTTTCAGTCTGAACTGCTTGTTTTATTTTACATTTGAAGTTTCAGATTGCAGACTTGAGAAATTACGTCTGTTGAATTTCTAGTTTAAATGAAAATAAACAGGGATGTGATTGGAACCTCTTGTGTAGTCTTGTTAGTACGTCTTTTCTGTTGCAGTCATTCTCATGGGAAACAGCAGTATTTTGTGCTTTTCTCTTTTTTAAATGGGGGACCCGGTTGGATGAATAATTTGGTGATTTTATACATAGTGCTTCAAGATTTCTCTAACAAGCAGTGGTGAAAAAAATGTTATTCTGTTTGACATCACAGCAATGAAGATTTGACAGATGAAGGTGTAGATGTTGAAACTGTACTCCTGAACATTTACCTGTAGAATATATACACTTGATTTGGAAATACACCCATTTTTTTTGACCAGTAACGTGTTGGGGCGTGGCTGAAACCAAGTAAGATGAATGTGTAATTTGATGTGGTTTCACCAACAGATCTATCTGGGTTGTTGTGCATGGATACTGTTCTGGACAGTGCTAGATAGTTCTGGATTGTTGAGTTTAGGCTTTGATGCTTACAGACTAAAGTCATGGTGGCTGTAATAGATGGTACTTGCACAGAGTGAAGGTGGCCTCAGATTGACTTCACCTGCCTGTCTTCTGTGCTTGTTCTGTTTACACTGCCCTTCCAGCATGACCACAGAATGGCAAATTTCAGTACTTAATAATGTAATTTAGCATTTCCCATTCTCTATACTTGGCCTGTGTGTGACACTGATCTTTATTACCCTTGTTACTCTGTAAAGCATGGAAAACACAGTCGGCTGTCTTTTGAATACTTCTCAGGTCCAGTGTGGATGGAAAATGGTTTTAATTTTGAATACTTGACAAGATTGTATTTGTTATATATTTTGTCAGAAAAGATCAATCTCAAACAACTGCACCATTCACACCTGACTGATTGACATTATAATTTACATACTTAATTAATCTGACTGGATAAACAGGTTTCACAAGGGTGACTTTACATCTCAAAGCTATTATCCAGTTACCTGTTTAATACCTGCTTAATACTTTGTCCAGTGAAATGCAAGTTATGACCCACCTGTTAATTTGTGTAAGTTTCACAAGGCATTCAGAATTGAATCACATTACAAAATTTGTTTTTGTGAATCCACTAAGCTGTTGACAGCTGTATTTTCTCAGACAAAACAAGGCTTTCCAGTTAAAACACAAAAAAACTTACAGTATACATGACATTTATTTCAATACTGTACTTGACTCACATACACTATTCATAACAAATTTGAAATGTATGGACAAATATTGGTATGGAGGGCATATGCTATGATCACACATACATGCTTACATACATAACTGTGATTACGTCCTGATTATAAAATACATAGAAAAGAGTCATACATTGATGAGCCTGACAGATTTTTTCTGCCCAGTGTGAGTCTATAGTGGTTTAACATGTGAAGCTGTCTGTCATGGTGATAAAGTGGGCGTTGTCTTTCTGAGCAGCTGAAGCCAGGAGACACCCCAGAGAAGCTACGCAGGTCTGACTCGAGCAGGAAGTCGCGCAGCTTCAGTAAGCACCCCAGCACTGGGGACTATTACAAGACCCTGCGCAGTGAGGGCAGCGGCACAAGTGGCCATACCACGAGAGGCATGGCGCCCGGTGAAGAGGTGAGCATGGGGATCATCAAAGTTGTACACAGCCTGTCACA
>JABJVR010000103.1:8396066-8437599 GCA_025773905.1 Chitala chitala | reverse complement strand
GTCATACTCAGCCCGTCACAGTCACACACATTCTTACTCAGCCAGTCACGGTCACACGCAGCCTGTCACAGTCATACTCAGCCAGTCACGGTCACACGCAGCCTGTCACAGTCATACACATTCTTACTCAGCCAGTCACGGTCACACGCAGCCTGTCACAGTCATACTCAGCCCGTCACAGTCACACACATTCTTACTCAGCCAGTCACGGTCACACGCAGCCTGTCACAGTCATACACATTCTTACTCAGCTGGTCATACTCATACTAGACCATCACATTCTCACTCAGCCCGTCATAATCACACACATTTTCACTCAGCCGGTCAGTCAAACTCAGACTGTCACAGTGATGGCTAGTATACAAACAAATGAACAAAGAGAAAGGGAGGATGGGTAGGAAGAAGAAGCCAAAGCAAAGAAGAAATAAAGAGATAAAACAATCTTACTAACTGCACCAAGACCATAAAACAAAACCTATACCTAACTACACTAATGTGACTCAAAACAAAAACACAAAGTGGCGTTCATTTATAAACATAATGTGCTAGACAACACAAATACCCTACGTGTAGTACGAATGTAAATGGGGCCCTTAACTTGTCCCCAAATCCCAAATCAAAATGTAACAAATAGTAAGAGTATTTACAAAAAGACACAAAAGCGAAATAAATAATGACAAACTCTTCTCTTGTTTGTAACACTGAAAAATTTCTCTCCCACCGTACAACAACACAACCAACCCACGTGTTCTAGGAAGTCGCTTTTTTACTCTTTTTAATTCCAGAAGAGGACACTTCCTGTTCATTCCTTAGCGCTTTATTTGTTTTTCTGACCAATGATTGACATCCCAGAGACCAATGGGAACTCTCTAGCTACGAGTCAGTCCTGCTAATTTAAAGAAACACAGCAGGATTTAGGATAAATACACATTATGTTGAATTAGCCTAAAACACTATATTCTGACATTTTTCTAGAGTTTCATGACAATGTAGAGTATAGCGCCTTTCTCACCTGCTAGCAAACTGGCACATGAGATACAGAGTGCACTGTTCCTCCCAGGGTTCCATGCTTCTGCAGAATGGTGGCCTGGAGGAGCACCCACCCCTGCCCCCACCCCCTCCACCTCCCCCTCAGACTTACCCATCGTCAGCACCAGCTCTTCCTCCTCCTCCTCCATTGCCCACAGAAGGTCCTGCTGCCAAGTACAGCTCCACCCAGCGGCGTCCGTCATCCTCTGCTGGAAGTGAGTTACAGTTCTATTCCTGAGAGCACAGAGCTTTCATCCTAATGGGCCCATTGTACGCAGTCACACTGACATGACGTGTGTTTCACAACGATGTGTGTAGTGTGAGACTTCAGGCATGTGTTAGCTGGCAGTCCTCTACTCATCTATCATGTTGTCTGTGATGGGCAGACAGTGATTATTATCACCAAAACGTCCCAGAGAACCTTCCAGAACCTATGGCCGTGGGTTCAGCATGAGGTCAGCATGGTTTCCCTCACCACAGAAGCTGATTATAAATTAATGTCAGGAAAGCTGTTACTTCGAGAACCCAAGCCATTTCCTTAATGACGAGAGACTGATTGCTATGTAGGGTTAGCTCTCGTAATGGGAGAATAATTGCTGCTTATAAATAGTCAGGTTATTTTGTCATGCTTGTGCAATACTAATGTTGTTAATGTTTGCACTTGACCCTCCTCTTTGTTGTTTTTGGAATCAGCACCTTGTGTGAGAAGTGCAGGAAGTACCTGATATTCCCTTTAGTGATGGAAGCGCTTGTCACTACTCTGTTTCACAATCTTGGCAATCTGCTATGAAATGTTTTTTGGTGAATTTAATAGATTTTCAGTCCTGGTCTCTTGTATACAAATGTTTAGTTGCCATAGTCAAGATCTGTTTGGGTGTTTATTGTCTAAAAATTGTTAACACTGGTTTTGTTTCAAATAATTTTTCAATATTATAATAAATTCTTAGTGTTCAAATTTATGATTGTGAGCTAATAGTCAGTGCTGCAAATGATTATATTCCCAAAGACAATATTGATCCAAATCAAATGTAATATTTGCCAAAAAATGGATTAGTGCCATTCATATACAGCTGTAGAAAGTGCTCAGAAAGTACTGCCAGATAAAGAAAAAATAAACAGTAAAACCTCCATAGCAGAAGGACTAGCAAATGAAAGCTCTTCTTCAATTTCCTTTGTTCTTGATACCAGTTTTATACCATTTGTCCACGACACGGTGTGTTCGGCAAGAACTAATCAGCATCTTATACATATAGGTGTTCAGATATATGAATGCATAGTTCATTAATCACTTTAATCTGTTGGAAAGATGGGGACCTCTAACAGATTTATGCTCCCCCCCAAATGGCTCCAGCTTGTCTGCTTCACAACAAGGTCACTCCAACCCAGCTAGATAAGAAAGATCGTTTATGGTGCCGTAAACCAGCTGCACAGCCTAAACTCAGGGAAGCAGGCATAGTTACCCTTGGAGTGAACAGAAAACTGTCATTGGAAAGGAAAAAGGAGAATTTAAAAATAAAAAAAATCCTTTATATGTTGTTTTAGGATTGTTCTAATAGTCTGTAATTTTATGAAAAAGTGCTTGATTAGATATTTCCACTATTGGTATTGACAGAATTGTTGTGATGTTAATTTTATTGAAATGTTGACTATGGTTTGTGGGTGTTGCCAAGAGAGTGATATACACAAAATTGTATAAATCCAACCTGCAACATTTTTTCTTTTTGTCAGATCACCAAGTTGCTTTTCTGAAAATTTCCAAAAAAGGTTTTTTGTACGTGCTCCTGTAAAATCAGTGCTTTTCATAAATGGTACAATCACGAGATCTTATGTGGTGATTGGACAACGCTATCATTTTGTTTCTGTCAAATTTTTAAAAACATTTATTTATACACAACCGTTTGCACCTGATCTTTGGTTATGTTCACCTGATGATGGATGACAAACTTCCCTCTTATTCCTAACACTGTCACCTTCATGTCGATGTCACCACTTTGCTGTGTTGTTACTCACCCCAGCCTTCTCCCTCTGTCCAATAATAACTGCCTTTTCCTGAAACGTCCCCCTCCCTGCTCTGCTCTTTGCTTACTTTCTCCTTTGTTTCCACCTCTTTGTGGTACAACCCACCTTCCCTCCTTGTTGAATCCCAGTGTCTCCTACAGCTACTGCAGATGAACTCAGACCAATGAAAAGTAAGTCTCTTCTGATTACTACAATGGGATTACAAGACTGTAGGCTCTTGTAAATTGTTAACTTCATTCTTCTTTTGTAAACTCGTTATTTAAGACAATAGAAGTGATTGCAGTTCGCTATGGTAACTCTTATCTTACCTGCATAATTTACTGTGTACTATACACACACCAGACAACTTCACAAAGGCACACTCGTGGGTAATTAGGCCGACATGTCCTTGTCGTGCGGATGTGTGAGACAATGTGCGTGTACATGAATGGCCTGAATGCATTTAAGTAAACAGGTGGGTAATGCCATTAAGTGCTTAATGATGTATGACTGCAGAAGCAGGCTTCAGCCCCCTGCAAATTTACTTGTAAAACAGTTATTTAGGAGTGATAAAAGCAAAGAAATTGTCAAGATAGCAGTATGCTTCTAGATAGGAAACATAGCGAATTTTGTGAGACAGTTGGCTATACTGTTGTGTATGCTTGTATGTCTGTATATGTGGTAACAAAAAATGGAAATAAGAAATTTGAATGTCTGTGTTAGGCTGTGTTTGGCCTCCTTCCCCTTTGCACAGTGGACTTTGTGGTCTGTATTGCTTGGGTTATGTTCCAGGCCACCTTTTACCTTGAAATGAACAAGCTAGTTGAGAAAAAGCATTATATAATCACGGTTCCTTTATCAGCATCTTGTTCAGAAGCTGTAAATAGTAGCTTACTGCTAAATCGTAAATTTTACACTGGCTTAAATACACTGTTATATAACCTTTTTACTCTAGTTATTTAAAATTTAGAGTGTGAGGCTTTTGATAAAAAGGAATATTTCAAAATGTCAACGCCATAAAAATGTTTCCAGGAAATAGGGTTTTCTTGCTTTTTGAGTATGTGAAATAGGTGTTGTTACACTATCCCTTAGTAATTGTTAGTAATTAGTGTGTTTCTGATCAGCTTGCTGCGGAACAGACTTGACACTGGGCTTCATAGCAGCTCTGCTATCACCTGTGAATAGCGCTTCTAATGAGTTCGTCTCCACAGGCACAAAGTCGTTCAACATGATGTCCCCCAATGGTGACAACTCAGAACTGCTGGCAGAGATCAAGGCTGGGAAGAGCCTGAAGCCAACGCCCCACAGTAAAGGGTACTCAACTGTGTACTCCAACAGGCCCTACGAGGATGAAGTAAGCCGCCGCGCACAGATGAGCCAATCACCACTCAGGTCACACCTTTGTGTCACGCCCCCTTTTCCTCCCACATGCTCCACAGATAATCAGTGTTGGAGCTTCACAAAGCCTAAGTTGTGCTTGTAATGCTAATTGCTGCCCACGGGTTTCAGGCTCATAGATGATTTAGATGATTCAGAACTAAATTGTATGTTCATCTTGCATCGCCACTGATTCAGATTGGACTGTGAACAGTTTTGTCCTGGATTAATGAAGATGTAACTAAATTAGAAGAATGATACCTGTTCATTGTGATTATGTACTTGAAATTTTAGCTAATGCAAATTAGGGATGTTTATTTGATTATTGATAATGATTGATATTGATTAATAAACAATTTCCATATACATTTATCTGCAGCCTAATGTTTCAGCCTTGTGTCAAGTTTTCATCTAATCGTCACTGCAAGGCAGAAACAGTTTCTCCGCCTGCGACCTCTCTGACCCCATCAATGTCCTCTCCATTTCAGAGCTCTGTGAGCCACACAAACCCAGCCAGTGCAGCCGACTCCAAGGCATCTCCAGCCTCTGTGGATTATGACTACCTGTCCCCTGCAGTGAACGGGAAGACGGGGCATCTGGAAACTCGGAGAGCCAGCACAGTAGATGTGGAGGCCCTGGTACCCACCCATGACGAGCAGGGGCAGGCCATCCCCGAGTGGAAGAGACAGGTGATGGTCCGCAAACTGCAGGCCAAGATGCAGGAGGACGAGGAGCACAAACTCAAGGTGGGCCCTGCCGGCAGGAAGAAGCACGTTGACGTGAGCGTACCGTGGTGCCGTGTGATCTGCTTGCTTTTGACCCTGGTGTTTCTCTCAGAGCCTGGAATGTCAGTGGCACTGGGTTAGAGGACCACTGAAGGCACTATCACTGCTACTTTCCACTAGAATCATGACAGACATTACCTTGGCGGTGTGGAGTGCTTGCGGGCAGAGATTTAGTGGTGCTGGCTGACGTGTAGCTTAGACCTTCACCGACAGCTAGATTGTCACGTGCTCTGTCACCACTTGGTTTAATTCAGTAAAGAACCAATAAAGTTAGTGGAATGAATGTACCACAGTTACATCAGTTAAGGTGTCAGTACAAAGTGTATAATACATGTCCATAAATGAGGAAACATCATATAATATAGTAAGATTCGTGTAAGAAGGGGGAATCTTTAATCAAACCAGAAAACTACTGTGAACCACTAATGAATTTGTAGGTTTAGCCAAAGTGTTTTGACTTAGTTACTGAAAATTCTTCCATTCTGTATTCACTTATACCTGTTTGTGATCAGTTTGTTACATTACAAATACACATCTGTGTTGGTGCTGTAAAATGTTGAAAACTAAAAACTAGTAATGAGATGGAAAAATTTTTATAATCATAAAATAATTTAAGCTTTTGTTTTTCGTCATAATGTTAGTTATTTTGTTTTTGAAAGGGTGCTGTAAGGAATAAAACATGGGGATCAGATGCTTGTGGCAATCTGTGATGTGTAACAGAAGATGATGTTCAATTATAAAGGAGGAGGTGGGTTTTTCTCACCAGGAAAGGTTCCACAGTAGCTTGTGAGAGCAGACTGAACATTTGCTGCATAAATACTGTTATGCATAGTTAGAATGTGGGCATGGCCAGTAAAGTGATACATTCATCACTGGCTGCATGCTTTCAGAGGTAACTCAAATCCTGCACATATCAATGACACTGATAAATTCAGTCTGCAGTTCCATTTGGTATGATCATATGTTTATAATATCTTGGTCTTCAGTTCTAAGATGTCAGTGGAGCCATAAATATAAATGTTTCACCATACCCCAGTTCGTTTTGTACTTAAACATCTTTTTCATTTTGTATTGGAGGAGTTTGGCTGACTGAACATTGGATAAAGATGTGGTAGACAGGTGTCAGGTTCAGGGTATACTTTTCAGGCCTGTCTAAGAAGGTTTCCTGGTGCCAAGTGGTCACATACAGTGCACACAGGTTACAGTGATTGTTCTGGCTTGCTGAGTGTGTGCATGTGTGTGTGTGTGTGTGTTTTTCTTTTTGGTTTCAGAGTGTATCAGATGCATGACTTCTGTTTGGGTTGTGTTGTGAAAGGACTGCAGTGTAGAGAAGATATATGGTGCTTTGTGCAGGTAAACCAAGCTGTGTCCGTCCCAGCCCAGGGGCGCGACACAGCATTCACACATGTCAGATCAGGCATGCTGTGCAGAGTGGCATGTAAGACCATCTCTCTAAGAGTTTCTGACATAAAGACAGAGCTTTGCAGCTCTGAACTTTTACATGATGATTCAGTGGTGCGATGCAGAGGTATCTGGAGTTGAAGCTTGTGGCCTGTTGGTGATCCCATCAAGATGTCAGTCTTCTCCTCACAACCCAACTTTTAAATTTCTTCTCTCAGTAGTCTGGTGTTACAATATCCATGTTAATTTATACTGATTATCTAATTTGCTAGGTTGATGTATGTCATAATGATCCTGTTTTCTTTTGCTTCTCTAAAAGCATTACGGTAGAAAAAGCTTCGTGTTAGACCGGAGTAAAGCATAATATAAGACAAAGGTGTCCAGTCACGGTCCTGGAGGGCCGCAGTGGGTGCAGGTTTTTCTTCCAACAAGTTCATTTATTTTAATTTGACAACTATCTCAATTAAATATCAGTTACATCCTTGCTTCTCTGTATTCTTCCTGACCATTTGTATATGTCTGCACTTAGATGTCGTATTCATTTGAGCAAAAATAAGAGTTACAAAGAAGAAAGTTAAATGTGAGTCTCTTGCGCTTTCAGATCTGTAACAAATATATAAACCACATATTACAATGTCACTCCAACTGCAGAATCAGAGTAGAAATTGTCTGGATAATTTAGCATGGGGTTTTATTCAAACCAGGAATAATTAATTGTATTAAAATTGTAGTAAATAAATTAACTGCAGAAACAGGTGCCAGTGAGAAATAATGTTTAATTAGGAGCAGTGACTTAAGGACTTAAGTGATCATTAACAAAAAATTGATTAAAAGATCTATGTATATCATAATTGTTAAAATAACCAACATCAGCAAGTCCTTGTCATGCTTTTAAAATTCTTTTTAAAAACGAAAAAAACTTGTTCAGAATTTCTGGATTGACACAATTATATATAACAATTCTACAAAAAAGCCAATAATGCTTAATTGACATTCAATTTATGATTCAGAAATTGGCTGAAACAAAAACCTGCACCTACTGCGGCCCTCCAGGACCGTGATTGGACACGCCTGGTCTCTTCTGTCCCCTCCCTTTTACTGCAACCTATCATTCTATTTTATTTCCTGAAATCTGAGGCCAATACCATTGCACCATTGAATACATGTAAAGATCACTTGGTGTGAAGAGTGGTTAAATAGTTTCTCAACAAACGCAATATCATTCAAAAAGGAATGCCACTGTCCTTGCTCTGTTTGATTTCCAAACCAGTTTGCCACCAGAGGGTGCTATCAGCCCCAGGACTGGCGTTATTCCCATGCCCATAATGCCATTCTGGGCCCATTTGGGGAACTCATGACGGAGGACGACCTCATCCGCATCGAGCGGCAGATTGAGAACCTGCGGGTCATGCACAAGGTGCAAGCGGTGGAGACAGAGCTTGAGCAGCTGGAGCAGGAGCTCCAGCAGCTCCTGCCTGTGTCTGCAGCCCTGAACCATGAGCACTTCTCCGTGAATCCCAAGCAGGTGCATGGGCAGGCTGAGGACCTGCCTGCATGGTGCAGCAAAATCTCCACCTTGCTCAAGAGCATGGCCATCCTCCTGGCCACCCTTGGGGGCAAAGAGATAGACATTCTGGACTTAATCGCTACAGAATATGTGGAAGGTGAACATAAATCTGTAAAGACCAGCCAGGCTGGTGCCGTGCAGCCTTCTGCTCCTGTAAACATTGGAAGGTCCCAGTCATTTTCCACCAGAGAAGAGGTTGAGAAGGAAATAAAGCAGTGTGGTGTGTCTGTGAAGAACCTGAAGGCCAACTATGAGCTGCAAAGCCAGCCTAAGTCTGTGGACAGTACAGGCCGAGTGTACAAGAGAAAAAGATCTCTACCTGTAGGGAGTGAGTCAGTGAGCTACAGGTCGGAACCCATCTTAGAAGAGGACTTTTTATGCTCCTCAGAGGACATACAATGGCACAGTGGTGGTGTGCCGCCAGCAGCTGATGTGTCCATCCCTGAAATGGTTGAGGAGCCTGTGATTGTGCCATCTTCTGCTTCTCTAACCTACGTGTCTTCTGACAACTTCACCCAGTCAGACCTGGATCCGTACCCACCATCCTTGTCCCCAGACCCACTGCTAGGCCCTGACCAGCAGACCCGCAGCTTGGAAGTACAGACAGACCTCAGCTATGTGCAAGAGTACATAGACATGAGAAAGGAGAGGATAGTGTTTTTGTTTCTGGAGCACTGGCGAAAATACACATTTACAGATTCAGTCAGGCCCAAATACACAAGGGGACGGGGCAGTGGAAATGGAGACCAGAGGTTTCCGTACAGCGATGACAGTGAAGATGTAGATGGTGGTGAAAAAAGTGAAGATGACAGACTCATCTACCACATGAAACAGAGACAGGTAGTAGGTAATCTGATTAACCACTGGAGAACCATCATAAGTCAGGTGCCCACCAGGCAGCTTCGCCGACTCAGCCGAGCTCAGATGATCTACTGGCCTGAACATTTCCTGCCACACATCAATGGTGCACCAGTCGCTTACGACAGTTTGACTCTTGACCTCTTCATGCTTGGTTATTTCCAGCTTCTTGAAATGAGCATGTCTCGCTCAGAGCGCAAGTTTCGTCACTTGTTGTGCTTTGAGATGTTCGACCACCTTGGTAGCCACAGCTGGGAGCTGATCCGGAAGTTCCATCATGAGGTCATGGAAGAGATTGAGTCTGGAAAAAGGGAGTGGTCTGATGGCTTTGAGGACCTAAAGAAAAAGTATTTTGGGGACACCGTGGAAAAAGTGGAGGTGGCTAGTCAAGCAACTCAAGGTGAAAAACCTGAAATGCAAGTGAGCGAAGTCCCACCCGAGCCTAAGTTTGACCCTAGTCCACCTGTGATGCAGGAGGAGCCCACACCTGTCGGCAGAATTGATGAGGACTCCATACAGGTCATCTCTGAGCTGGGAGAGTTCAGCAATGAGGAAATTTGCAGATATATAGATCGCAGTTTCTCTTTCTGGAAGGAGAAGGAAGCAGAGCTATTTGCAATTTGACCTTTGCCATTTAGAAGAACTTCAATACAAGCAAAGCAAGCTGTAAACACAGTATGTTGAGAACTGACTCTCAGAGGCTGTTGCTTGTGAAAATCATAGTAAAACAACCTAAGCAAGCAGATCATGATTTTGTGGGGCATTATAAGACCGCAGACATCATTAAGTTACAGTTACAAGTGAGTGGATGTAGTATTGAGATTACAGTGAGGTATAAAGATTTGTGAGGGTTTAGGATTGTGAATTCTTGAGAACACCTAAAAACACAAACACCAGTTCTGCACACTGGTCATTGACAATGTTATACAAGTGAAGACTTGAAATAGTTATTCACATTTTCTATAACAAAATGTACTGCATATACAGTAAATCAACAGGGGAAAAAAATCCAGACTGATATGGACCCACAACAGCATAATGGTGCTGATGAATGAAGGCAGCCATGTTGTACTTTTCTAGGGTGTGTGTGATGGATACACACAAAGACTTCATATCACTCACACAGTACCTGTACAGTGCACTGGGTTTAGAACTCCTTTCAGAGGCCTATTCCAAGAGATGGCTGTGTGAAAATTGGGAATAAGCAAAACTCTGTATGTTATCTTAGCAAATCTTGACACCTGACTTTGCACTGCCTGTAAATAAATTGCATTTCCACTTGAATGGTAAAGTACATGTATAACTGACTGACTTTAATATTTGGCTGCCAGTGTTTGTGTTTTTTGTTATCAAAGCTTTTTTTGTCAGTCTTCTAGATGACAAATGGAGTTGACTAAAAATGGGCTAAACAAAGATCCATCTGGGAGTTTCTTGTTAGTGTAGAGACAAAAGAAGTATTTGAACAAAAGACATATTGCAAAAATAACACCAACGAGTATTAAAAAATGTGTTTTGGTAAATTCCAGAGGATGTGTTTGATACATATTATAACAAGTGTTGTGCAAATAACAGTCGAGTTAAATATAGGACTATGTTCATTACATATTACTTCAAATAAAGTATAATTATTTGTGTACAGTGTATAACATTTAAATGTACTTTTTGTAATGTTGTAAGAGGACAAACAGTAGAAATTATATTTGACCACGTGATAAAAGTTCATGTGTTAAAATAACATAAAGTAAATGTGTTTTGATACTATGTCAAGGCTACAAAGGCCTGGAAGGATAAATATGGGGGAGGAGTTACATTTTTTTTTTCCGTTTGTTAACATCTTGTATCTAAGGGCACTTCTCCACTGCAGACGGTACTAAACATTTGGTTGGACAGAACAGTACCACCTACCAGTCAGTTACACTGGTGTTAACAGGTACAGTCAGTGACCAGTGCAATGACACGCAAAATATGCATATCAGTGAAACATAATATCAGTATCATAATACATGTATCAGTAATATGTAATAATATTCTTTTCATGCCATCACAATCTTGCTGAATGTCTTTTGACCAGATCACGAGACGTGAGCCTGGGTCTCTTTACACAATGATAAAGTAAATTAAATTAAAATATTATTAAAATTATTTAAATTATTAATAAAAATTATTAAAATAATAAATAATAATTATATAATTATTATAATAATTATAATTAAATAAATAGATATTTAAATTATTAATAAAAATTATTAAAATAATTTAATATATATATAATTTTACTTTATCATATAATATGCCCATAGATCCATTATTAACAGTTTTAAAAAATTTTTATTATTATTTTTTTAAGTGGCCTTGTGGCTCGATGGGTAGGACATCAGGCTGGAATGCAGAAGTCTCCCAGCTTGAATCCCTGCCCAGTCATTAGATGTTTCCCTGACCAAGACACTCTGTGCTACCTCCCCAGGTGCTGAAAAGTGACTCTCCACTGCTCCCCCATGGGATGGGTTAAATGTACAGAATGAATTTTCTCATTGTGGGACTAATAACACATTAAATCAGTATTATTAATTATTGTGTTCTGAGTTTGGTGGGTTGGCGCCCCACCCTGGGTGTCCCCTGCCCTGCACCCTGTGCTTCCTGGGATGGGCTCCAGGCTTCCTGCAACCCTGAATTGGATAAGGCGGTTAAGTGAATGGACGGATGGCTGGATGTGTTCTGAGTTTGTAACTATGCTTTTTCAATAGTGTGGTTGTATTTAGTGTTTTCTAGGCAGTTGATTTACATAATTGGCAAGTGCCACCTCAAGTACCAAAATACCACGGCTGGTTTGGTACTTCAGTACTGGTACTGGTACTGCAAGGGAAATCAATGGAAAAGGGAGAAGTACCTTTTTTTTGTCCCAGAAGTTCAGTACCTGGTGCAGTGGAAAAGCCGCCTTAGTTTGTATTTTGAATAACTTCTGCCCACTCAGTTTATTTCTTGCCCGCTGTTTGATACTGCCATGCTGTTTGACCCCAGAACACTGTCCTCTGTCCTTGGCAGTAAACATGGAGACGCATAAAGGAGACCCCTGACAGCCAGTGGTCTCTGTCTGAACAGCGTGCTTTTCATACCCCTGCTTCATCCATGTGTAAATAAGGCACACCCTCACCCTGATGAGTGCTATAGCTATACTGTATCTTAATTTGTGAGAAAGAGAGACCATTGCATCAGTTTACAGTGTGCATGTACTTGAGGTTAGGGACAGGCTGTCACACATTAACACTGAACTGAAAAGACAGATGAGGTCAAGAACTTGATGGCTTTTTATTCTAGCCAAAGAAATTAGAGTGTTCTCTGTAAGTTGCCAGTCTTCTCATCAGCTCAAGGTTTTAAGTGTACCATTCTTACCCTTATTGATTTGATGTTTTCCTGTCTGTTGAAACTGCTTTAACTGCTGATTTTACAAAATATATATATATATTTTTTATGTTATTAAAAACTTAAAGCATACCTTTAAAAATAGAACAGCAGATTCAGCAACCTCACAATGAAAAATATATTAATTACAAATTTTTTCTGTCTAACAAGTTTGATATTTATGTAAAGGTAGATCTTCAGAGTAAAAATGTGTGGAAATCTCAAATTATGTGATTAGTTTTATCTGAAGGACAATGGATGAAATGTCAAAATGAAGGATTGTTAAATGCAGATGAACATATTGTTAACATGGTGCAGTCTAGGTACTGATTGGCAGTGGAAATAAAGTTTACTCACAGAAGCTAGCAGTTATTTTTGTGCTTTTAATGTTGAATTGTTTGAATTAATTATTAATTGTAATTAATTGTTTGAATTAGTAACAATCTTGGGACTGGTAACTTGTTTCATACACAGTTTCTCTCAAGCATCATATATATCAAATTAAGTTTTTAAATTAATTTTCATCTTATAGGAATATATTTAATGTATGTAAAGATATTTTTTTCTTTTCCCTTTTTCTGTGAATTCTGACATTAATAGCAATGATCATAAACTGGGTTTCTAATGCATTTCTGCAGTTTTGTCACAAGGCATAGTTATGATTTGATATAAATACTTTTTCAAATGATTTTCACAATTTACTGTGAAATCTAAAGTCTAAAATCCTTTAAGTCAACTTCTAAATAAAGTAAATGTTCTTTTAGATATTTTTTTCTGAGTCTAGTGCACACACAGGGTGGCAATTAGTGCAAGGGTGAGTGTAAGAGGATTTGTAAGAAGTTAAGATGGGCATCTTCATACCAGAGGTGGGGATTTTATAGACCAGCAGCCAGTGGTCCCCTTAACGCAAGCCTGGCTAACGTTGTCTGTGTATCTCCCCTGGATGGTGGTTGCCTACTGTCTGCTTTTCATGTGCCAGCTCAGAGTTGTTGCTGGGAGTTCCATCATGCAACAACTTCTGACCTTCTTTCAGTTACTCAGTCCCAGATTGAAGGTTTTTCTTCAGGTAACCATGGAGACAGTCCAGTACTTAGAGTTGAGGTTAGTATGTTTGACAGGTAGGTCCTTCCTGTTTTATAACATCAAGCTTTTCTTATCTCTTTCTGTCTGTTCTTCAGCAGGCCTCACAATTCAGGTGCATGTTTTTCCTCTGCCAATGCGCAGTGCCTGAGCTGGGGAAGCATTAAAAATGAACGGGAATATACTGGGTTACCCTGAGAGGGGGGCAGCAGTAAAGCACAGAAGAGCCTTGATGTAAGAAATGTGATAGAGCAGAAAGATGAGTAAGCCGTGTCAGATCTCTGTCGGGAGTCTCTGATTACGGTCTGGCTCTGTGAGACTATTTGGTTCAAGCACAGGGAAGTCGTGTTTCTGCTTTCTTAAGAACAAGGAGTTGCAGTTCACTGTCAGCGTGACAGTTGACGTTACTCAGCTGTCAGTTAGACAGGGCAGAGCTTTTACATTGTATTTATAGGGCACAGGTGCATAAGCTCACTGAAGTGCAGCCTGTTTCAGTTACATGTGATGTCATGAATTAGTGTAGCATGTGTTCAAATGTTATAATGGCTACAGGTGTAAACAAAGGAGGGATGTATTCAGTACATTGAGACTGATGTATCTTTTACTGGATGAGTTTGAGCTGGTGTCAATGTCAGGAAACTATGATGTTGTGAATTTCATGGTAACCTTAACTTTTTTGTTACTAGGAACACTGAATTGTAGTTTTTGACATCTTTTGTATTATAGCTTAGTGGGTTATCATGTTACTATAATTTACACCAACATTTGTTTGTGATTCCTGCATGAACTTCATCAATAGACAATAGAGTTTGCCAGGTTGTGCAAGTCTTTGTCAGGATATGCACCAGACCAGATTAACTGAGCATACTTGCAGGGTGTGTGTATTGCTTGTGAGTGCAAAAAGTTTGATGTTTTGTCAGTGAAAAGTGCAAAGCATTAATGGCATTTTTAAGCTAAATGTGTGATCTGTGTTGGTTATTTGACTTCATCACATCTTCGGTTTATCATCTGTGGATATGTTATTGTTGGTAAGAGGTGAATGCTGCTTTTCTGTTTGGCAGCATGAGGAGGAGGAAGCGTGGCTGGCTACCATGCCTGCCTGGAGGCGGGACATTATGAAGAAGAGACTGAATGATGAGAAGTAAGTGAGAAGCTTGCACTTCCTGACTTCTGCTCACTTCACATCCCCTAATCAAGTTTCCATTATTCATTATCTGCAAATGTTTTATTTTTTCACCTGAGCCTCAAAGGTACATTGTAATTTGATTATAGCATGATTACATTATCTGTTTCTATTCAAATAATGTTTCCATTTGAAATATGTTCATAGCATACCATACTTATCAGGATGCAGAAGACCTATGCACAAATACAGAGCACGGTTTCTTAAATGATGAGTTGCGACCCAAATTTGTGATGCATTACCAAAACTATTTAGTTAATAGAGAATACAAATATTTAGGTGACTGGATCAGGAAATAGCAAACCTTATTTTCATTTACATCTTTGAATTAAAACATTTAAGAATCCCTGGCATAGAGTAACAAAAAATTATGGAAAGTAAAATTAACAGTACTGCCTGAGTAGGCCTGTCTTGGCCCATTGGTGTTCAGCTCGGTTCGCTTATGTGTGATCAAGCAAGTACAGCTGAACGACTTGACCTTTGGGGAAAGCTGTCCTTATAGCGAAGCCCTGTATTCATAACACCTCTATTGAACAGACAAGAATATTGCCTTAATCACATTAGGGAGACATGTTTGACTTAAGTAATCTTGTCTGTACTATTTTCACATGTAATTATTCAAATTTTTAGAATTGAAGACAATGCCAATAGTTTTTTTCTGTTAGCTGTGAAATGTATGTTTAGTTGTGTATAATGTGTACACAGGAATAGTTAATGTGTGATTATCACAACTTTAATAAACTGCAAACAACAGACATGCTACTGTATTAAATCCTTGCTTTATGTGTTTCAAGTTTGTGAATTTCTTTTTAATGCCTTATTTGGGTGGAATAGGGAGCTCAAAAGGTAAGAACTACTTTGTGGCTCAGCTTGTCTTTTAAAGAGAATTCTCATGTCATTATGCTCGTTATTATAATCTTGAGGACAGCTGAGAGATCACTGTGTCCATTATTATGTTGTAATTGAATGTAATGAGACAGCTCAAAAAAGTGACAATAATTAGCATTGTCATTAGAATCCAATGTGTTACACATTGTTAAATTATAAAAAAGTTTAACTTTGCTTTAAATCTGCATATTTAAGTAAGCCATTATGTGAACACAGTTGGAACAATGACTCCATCTAGTGGTCAAAGTTGGTCCAAGACAACTTGTCGTTTACTAACAGAAAAGAGGACCAACATCAGAGGGAGCAGAAGGAAAAGGAGGAGAAGACTGAGCTGGAGAGACTTCATACTTTGGGATATGATGAGACCAAGCTGGCACCATGGCAACGGCAGATCATTCTCAAGAAAGTAGATGTGACAAAGCATTAGATACCTGTGGGTTCTCTCCTATCCCTTTCACATCCCTTTTTTCTCTCACCCACAGTGGCTCCAGCATGTATTAGTGGACTGTATAATGTTCTGTTTATTGGGAAGCATCTCCCTGTACTTCACAGACACCATACATCTGAAATTGAAACTACCTTTTTAGTGTTGCTACATTGTGCAGTATTACCTGGCTGGTAGTCTGACTCTGATAATCCCATTTAATTTGTCCCAGAACAGTTGTGATATGAGTGCCTTGTGGAAAAAGAATATGTGCAAAAAGGAAAGTCACACATGCCATAGTTCGACTGTAAATGTGTGCTTCGTGGTCATGGCCTGGCAGCTGAAAGGGGGAACCTGTGTAGAAACGGGCTGAATGATCTCTCTGACGTTATGCGTTTCATATGTTCACTACACACACATCTGGTTCACTTTCTGGTGCCACTCAGTGTGTCTGCTGGGGGGAGGTTTTATGGGATTAACATAACCATGGTTCGTTATGCTATTGCTTTTTTTTTTTTTTTTTTTTGTAGTTGGTTACGGAATGTTGTCTTGTTTTTTAACTGTTTGTTGTATGGTATTGTACTGTTTTATAAAGTGATAGTATATGAGGTCATTTGTGCCAGATTTGGAGTGTGAATGTGCTGTACGTTTACAAGTAGTGTGGGTATATATGGTAAGAACGTAAATTAATATACATAATGTGATAATATGTAGGACTCCGTGGACTACTCTCATCAGATGCCATATTGTGTAACGTGAACGATGAATGACGTATTACTATTGGTACATTTTATATACAGCGTTAAAAGGTGACCATGAAATTAGTCTTACAGTTCATTACTGGTGTTCCGTGAATTTATCCTCATGCGTTGGGCACCACCAATGATTTCAGTAATTAATACAAATGTTTTAAACTTGTGTTAGTTAATTAAACATGTTCTACACTTGTGTTAGACAATTAAACGTGGAAACGCAGAAGCTGAGTCCAGTCTTACATTCATCTTCGATTTTGTTGTGTATAAGCACCTCATGTCGCCTTAATATGTAAATCACTTGTTACACGGATTGGACCGATGCACGAAACGTTGTCTTTCAGATAAATTTAATTCCTACCGTACACCGTATGTATAATTGCATCCGATTTCTAGAGTTTGTTTGCCATCAGTTAGATAGTTATAGTGACATCGTGGTATTTAGTGATACACATATTTCAATTTGTAGGGTAATAGCAACTCGGTTATCGGTACTGTGTAATTCATACAGTTTTAATGCGTTTTGGACAATTTTTATTTGTTCTGAAAATCCGTAGGACTCATATTTGTTACAAAATAAATTGTGTTCATCATGTGGTCCTCAGAAGGAATTAATAAAAAAAGTCAAATGTCAGTCGTTTCACCCAGTCATTTGCCGCCTTTAATGGAAACGTAATAATGCTGCCAAGTAAGAGCACCTTTCATCTCGCTCACCTGCATGACGCAGCGTGCTGAGACTGGAGTTCAGGGACAGTCCGGGCTGGGCGGGGAGGAAAGCAGGAAGCAGGGAGCGCGCATCACACCCCGCGCCCCCCTTCCGAGCCAGCGCCTCCAACACTATATTCATACTATATTCATGATAATCGTTTTTCCTTGTTTTGGATATTTGATCTCGAACCAGGGATTTTTTTTTTCTGGCGCCGAAAGGTAAATCACAGTAACTTGAATACAGGAATATTTAGACACCATGTGTTAATTGTTATATAAAAGTTTTCATGAACTTGCATGTTGTGGAATGCGATAAGCCAAATTCGAGCTATGTGCCTAAACAGCCTAGCGGAGAGATTTGATCTCCTTCTTACAGAAGTACGGTTTTCCTTCTTTTGATTGACTTAAGTGTGCCTACCATGTACTGAGGACTGGCTGTGTGTTTTCATTTACCCAACCTCGTACTCGACAGTGCTTCATGACTAAGCCAGAAACAACACGCAATATAAAGGTAGTAAACCACGTTCGCAGCAGAGACGCCTCTAATGGAAAAACCGTCATAGGTGTAATACGTCGCACTACTGCTTATATTTATGTTGTATTCTGTAAAATCGAAATAAAAAAATCTTTTTACCGTGTGTATCAGTCACGCAACCTGTTGTACTTATACAAGTACGCAGTCTAATTATTTGATGCAGATATTAATAGGATGTTCATTGACTTTACGCGTTTTGTAAATACTTGGACTGTTGCAAAACAATTGGTTCAATACACCTGCACGGTCACTTATAAAAGTGATATATTCGTAACATTGCCGTACAACGCATCGTCCAATTCTTTACAGTGTTTAAATAATGTTATAGTTTACACACAACCCGACCGAGTAGGTCTAATAGTGTGGGTGGATATTTGAGAGACACTGGTCGTATATAATGACTCGGTTATATCCTTTCAATGAGAATTTGAAGTGTTTGTTTGGTGAAGTATGCTGTTTCGAAACGTGGGAGGTTCGCTGTAGAACAAAGTGTATAAATTTAGACAGCCAGAGCGTCTTTTAATGCATTACAGTACTTCAGTGCAGTGTTTATTTGCTAACGTTTTGTGTTACCAATACAAAGTTCAAATTGGCCAAAAGGTAAGTGCAGTTTAACTGTTTCCTGTCTTTCACGGTACGTGTCTGCTGTATTGGTCTTGGTAGACAGAGCCTGCAGTCATGTACTGACAGTACCTGGCAGATGGTGCTGTGCTGACGGCCAGGAGTGAAACGTGTTTTGGAAGGCACATGTCTGTCAGGCATGTGGATGGTTCTCACCCAAGCTCTTTGGGGGAGCAGACACCCCTATTGATGGAACGACGCTTCTCCAATCTACAACTGGACGGCTGCTCGGGCCAGGCAGCGGGCGCAGCACCGCCAGATGAGTCCCAAAATAACGGTGGACGGAAGAAAGTGGTTCTGAGCACCCAAAGTAAGGCAGCCCTCAAACTGGGCACACAGCAACTCATTCCACGCAACCTGGCGGTGTCCAGCCGGCCCAAGACCCGACACCATACCACCGTGGTCACGCTGCCTGTACCGCAAGCCAACGAGAAGGACAAGCGGGCATCGGCGCCTGGGCCAGAGTTATCCTGGGAGGATTACGACAGTGAGGGGGAGGGGGGCTCACTGCACCGCAACCGCAGGAACAAGTCCTACCGGGCTGCCGTCCGTTTCCTCAACAGCGGAGCTACACCGGATGAGCAGAACTCCCCCTCGCTCAACACCCTAAGGGAACAGAAGTTACCAAGCCCCCATCTCGCATGCAGCCCTCGACAGAGCAAGGCAAGTAGCACACCTCCTCACACCGGACTGAAAGGCAAGGTCCCATCCCTGTCCTGTGTACAGCTAGTGGATGTCAGCTGTCAGTAGATCACATCCTGCATACTGAGAAATCCATCAGTGCAGTGTAGTCTACATTGTCATGGGAACAAAATGTCCTAAAAATCCTAAGTAGCTGCATTCCACTGTTCACTCCAGGATGATTGCAAGAGATGTTTTCACAGAGCAGTTTATAAAATGTGAATACGCATTTGTCATTCAGACTATCCCAACTCCCTTTTTCAGCTTTATTGAGAAAAAAAAATTAAATTAGTCATTTAGCAGACGCTTTTATCCAAAGCAACTTACATTTCACATACAGGTGACATTGAGCTAGCGCTGGGTGTCTTGCTCAAGGACACACCAGGTGGCTGGGCTGGGATTTGAACCGGGAGACTTCTCTATCCTAGCCTGATGTTCTACCCATTGAGCCACCTAGCTATACCAGCTCAGTTTAGGCTTTGACAGTCCTACTTTGTTACTTTGAAATTTGGCCCCAGGGGCAATGACTTGTTCTCCATGTTGACACAGGCGGTAAAACCTAGAGTCCCTTCCAGCTGGTGCTATGGTGTGTTTTATTTCCACATTACTGAATTGACTGCTGTTGTGTTTTTTTTTTTCTTTCTCCAGAGGACCTTTGGGAGGAAGAGGAATCAGAAACACAGGAGCTCCTTCAAAGATGGTGTGTGTGTGTGTGTGTGTTGGTTTCTGGATGATCTCTTTGTGCTGGAATTTATTGCAATCTTAAGTGCTTGAATTAATTAAGACTTTCTCTATTGGTGGTTATGTTTCATTTAGCGTTCTATGTAGTGGACTTTCTAACATCTACTAATAATTAATGTATGAAGAACCATGATTTGCCATCATGGTTGTGCAATGGTTAGCAAAAGGAAAGACGGGTAGCAAGTGAAGGCTCAGGTGGAGTTCAGGTCCAGAACTTATGTGGGTGGGTTTGTGGTTCTGAATTCCACAGAACCCCGGCTGTACCAGGAGATTCGCGAACGGGGCTTGAACTCCAATAATCAGATCGCTGACGATGAGCTGCTGGATGACACGCAAGCAGAAACTCCAGAGCCAGACCAGGGCATCATCGTGAAGAGCTACCGACCTGCTCAGCAGACATGGAGTCAGCTGCCACAGGTCAGTGTGCACCTGCACAGTACCCTCCAGGCTGTGGCATGCCATACATGGGTTTGTTGTACTTTGTGTCTTGCGTGGCAACGTATGTTGACATCAGTGCTTTTCTGACCCTGGTCAAGTTGGAATACAGCCTGTTTTATATTTTCCTTCTTTCTTCCAACTGCAGTACCATCTCAGTAGTTATCTTGGTTAGTTAGTTTAGTGTAACGAATGTTTCATTGTTTGCAAACATAAAATTTTGCAATCGTAGCGTTGTAGATAAAGGCTCAGAAATGCCGTTGTACACCTGTGATTAGTTAATTGTTCAGAAATTTCATGAATTAAAGTAACATTGTGGGAAATTAATGGTTGAACATCCCATTTTTCAGCATTAGATCACATGAGTGTGCTTTTTTGTAGCTTTTGTGCTCCGAGGGCCAAGGCGTTGTTTAAAATTGCAAAATGGGTCTAGGTTATTGCAAGAGATAATTGTGAGGAAATATATGCAACAGTTGCCCAAATGGGTAATCTCTGTAATATTTTCATATTCTGGGTCTCAGTGCAGCTATAAGTGGCTTCGTGTAGTAGAGCTTACCAGATAATTAATTAGTGATGTGATTGATTTAGTGAGGCCTGATTTGCATCCTTGTCGGTCGCATTTATTATGAGTCGAATCCTTCTTTATACTGATGGTTTGGATGCACTGAACAAAACTTGTCACACGTGTTACATCCACTCAGTTTGGGCAACCGTCATACTGTCATGTCATTGAATGTAGTTCAGTCTATGCATTTTCAATTTTTTTTTTGGGTACTAGTCTCTGTGCCATGTGTAATTTTGAGCATCTTTAGTTGTTCTGCAGGAGAGAAAGGCAAGGCTGCTCTGAATGTGAGGTGCAAGTGAATCCTCAAGCAAAGGCGGGAGAAACAAGTTAAACCTGTTCTCAGCTCCCACAAAATGTACACAAATGTGAAATGTTTGTTCACCGTACATACCTTAAGCTGTCTGGAGGCTTGTTTCCATGTGTTAACCAGACGGGTGTCCATATTCCAGGTGAAAGAAACAGGCATTCTTCAGAATATAACGGCAGCAGAGCGCAAACGACAAGAGGTAAGTGTGAAGGCGATTGGAGCTTTAGTTTATTTGTACATAATCGGTTTAACCCAGTTTCTGACATTTGACAGAACTCTTTAATGCTAAAGCTGGATAAATATAACATTTGGAACAGTAAAGTGCTACAAATCCTGAATTCAAATCATGAAGTTGACTGGTTGAAGACCAGTAGACACCTGTCCACCATGAGCTATTTTTATACAGAAATAGCATGCTCACGGTGTGTTTGTTGTACCTCTCGGTCATTCTTTTCCATGGTATTTGTAACTGAGGATTAAAAATTCAACTGTCAGATTTTCAGAATGCTCACCGTAGCAAACAAATTCATCATCCTCTTTAGTATCCGTGGGAGTTGTTTCCGATGATGTTTCACAATATGTACTGCTCATAAAAAGGAAAACTCTTATAAGCTCTTACCGTAATTTTTATGGTTGCAGGCCATATTTGAGATCATCACATCAGAGTACTCTTACCTGCACAGCCTGAATATTCTGGTGCGTCAGTTCAGAGAGAGCAAGGAGCTTCGGGCCACCATGACCACCACCGAGCACCACCACCTCTTCTCCAACATCGTGGACATCCAGGCCGCCAGCCAGCGGTGAGAGGATGTGTGAGGGGGTTGTGGAGATGGAAAAGAGGGTGGGAGGGAGGAGAAGAGATCGTGGTAATGCTAGACCAGGGCATGTGGACCTTTCAGATTTTACATGATGGCCCGGTTTAGGTTGTTTTGGCACTGTGTCAGTCCTGGCAATGGATCACGTGGAGCTTCTATAAAAATGAGGGAGTAGGCAAAGTTTCAGGTTGTAAGATGGTCACATGATACTGAAAAAATACTGTATTCTCCAAATACAATGATACTTAACAGATGCCAAGTGACAAACCATTGACAGGTTTGAGTCAGAGCTGATTCCCTGCATTTTATCATTTTAAAATCCCTGTTTGTTTCAAAATGGCAGACAAACTAGACTATGGTTTTGATGTGCTATCGGAAGAGCATGATTCCTTGAGTTATTTTTTTAAGCTTTACCGTCATTTTGATTTTCATGTAATGTGTGAAGATCTGAGGACGGGCCCCAGCATGCCTCACAGACTTGTTTGGCAACCTGAGTGCTCGGGTGGAGGTCAGGTTAGAAGAGTGCCCCTGCAGCCCTGCATGTAACAGCCTGTTGGAACCGTCCTGCCATCCCACCTCTGGCATTAGGGTGCGTTTCATTGTAACTGAGGCAACACAACTGTTTCCAACTACCAATCCTTTGTGAATACTGAAATGTAATGGAACTCTACCTGACTGTCAAAAGCATTCACAGCAGGAAACACCTTTGTTTTCTTTTGGCACATTTTCTTGGCCTTAATTCATATTGGGGGCATCTGTGCGTTTGGAGGCCTGTGTTATTTACGTTGGGCCAACATACTCAAGTGTTGAGGGTTTGTACTGTGTGCCTTGCAATTGACATGGCGTAACTTGTGAGCTGATTGTCTTGTGTCCAGACACAGAACTGGCACAAACACAGCTGTCTTTCGAGACATTTAAGTGTCATGTTAATCTGTTTAGTTGTGTCTGACTCCTGGGAATCCATGGGCCTGCTCTCTCCATGTTTCCTGGTCTTGTACTGTTTCCCTCAGTTGTTCCATACTCTGGCTGGTGTCAGCTTTGATGGTATCTAACCTTCATGGTTTTTGGCATCCTGGTTTTCGTTTGTCATTGACAATTCGAAGCATAATTGCTTTCTCCAGTGAGTTCAATTGCATGATGCGGCTGAAAGCGAGTGAGTTTTGTAAATGTGTCACAAGCACCATAGATGGAAGAAATTCTTTAGGCAAATGCTGAAATGGCTGTGGGGTCATTGTTCACTAAAGATTACTTGAATTTATTTTGGAAAATATCTCCTTCAGGTTCTTTGATGACCTGGAGAAACGTCATCGTGAAAACCCCTTGATTAAAGATATCAGTGACATAATGCAAGACCATGCGACGCGTCACTTCCAGCCATACATTATTTACTGTGCCAATGAGACCTTCCAACAGAGGGCGCTGCAGAAGCTGCTGTGAGTCAAAGCTAAACTGAAGCAGTATGAAAATGCAGTGCATATAGATGAAAGAACCTTTTCACTTACTTTCACCAGTTAACCTGAATCCTTACAAATTATGTCTGTTTAGTGTCTGATTATTGTCCTTTGAGCAGTGTCACATGAAATTGGTAATGGATGCATAAATATTACTGGTGCTGTTTTATAAGGATGCTGTGTGTGTGTGTGTGTGTGTGTGTGTGTGTGTGTGTGTGTGTGTGTGTGTAGAAACTCCAACAGCGCATTTAAGGAGGTGCTGAAGCAAATTGAGATAAGCCCAGCGTGTGGTGGACTGCCCCTCATCTCCTTTCTCATCCTGCCCATGCAGAGAGTGACCCGGCTGCCTCTGCTTATGGATGTAAGTCCGGCCTCCCGTGCTCACTTCCTACACTCTGCTTCCTGGTTACCATGAGTCTGGCTGGGACGCTCTTGTGCTTGAAGGTATTGCTTGAAGAGCCTGACCCGAGGGCTTCCCTCTGTCCCTCCCCACACAGACGGTATGTCAGAAGACCCCTGAGGACAGAGCTGACTACTTCACTGCAGTATGGGCTTTGAAGGCCATCAGCAAGGTAACACCTGTAGGGCTACTTCTGTCTGCTCTGCAGTGCTCTCACCCACTTGTTTCACACTTGCATTCATGTCTCCTTATGCTGATTTACACATCTGATCTACTAAGTGCTTAAAATAATTTGTTCAGACAAATTAGTTCAAAATGACTACATATGCAGTGATTGTTATATGGAATTTTTTTAAGGTTACCTTGCATGTTCAAGGAATAATTTAGTAAAGGATATGCTATCAAAAGGCTGAAGTTAAAATGTGCACTAATTAATCCTGTAAATCCCATAGAATGATGCTGAGTTTCAATTGTATTGTTCATTATTGGTTAAGCAGCAAGATCCCATTCTCCCACACACAGTAAGTGTGATGTTCATTTTAAACTGAACCTTGGATGTATTTGGTCAGTTTCAAGTTGAGATGCTAATAAGAACAAGGTAAAGGTAAAGAAATTTGTAAGCTTTTGGTACAGGCTTAATGTGAGTTATTAAACATAAATGTAGCATTGCATTTCAATTTGTTAAAAGGAGTAAAGTTCAACATGCAGCCACGATAGTCAAGGAAGTAGTTTTCTTAGTGATCTTGTTGCATGTACAGCAGATGAACACAAGTCTGGTTCATGAGTAGCAATGTGATTACTGACAGATTGATTACTGAGACCTCAGCAGGCTGGAGGAACCAGTGGGAACTCAGTAGACAAAGGGTACCTCCAGATTTCACCTTTTAGCCACTTCTTTTAATTACGTAGTTTTAGGTGTTTGACTAAATAAATTACGTGTTTTGACGGTAAATAAAAGCTTTTTGACTCAAGACCACCTGTCAGTGAAAAGTGCTTTTTTTTTTTTTTTTTTTTGAGGTCCTATGACAGATTCTCGTTCTTTTCAGCTGGTGAAGAAATGCAATGATGGAGCCCGCACCATGGAGAGGACTGAGCAGATGTACACGATCCAGAGTCAGTTGGACTTTGGCAAGATCAAGGTGCCACCATCCATCACTTGCCTGTTTGAGTAGCCTTGGTGCCGTTTCCTATCCCACAGGGGTAGTGTAACATCTGTGTTTGTGTGTGCGTGCTTGTCTCTCCACAGCCCTTCCCCCTTATCTCCTCATCACGCTGGCTGCGGAAGCGTGGAGAGCTTGCTGTGTGCTCAGTGGACGCCAGCATCTGGAAGGCCTTCAGCAGCAGAAGCTACCACCTCTTTCTTTTCAACGACGTGCTCATCGTCACCAGGAAGAAGAGGTGACACGTCACCGTCGCTCTCTGTCAGTAGTGGAGGACCGGCTCTCCACATATTTGTTTTTGAAAGACTAAGTAGCAAAATGACTTTTTCTACTAGGATCATTCTACTTCATGTGTTTTGGTGTCGTGAACATTATGTCTACAGCCCAGTCAAATGTACTTCGTGCTTAGTGAAATATAAACTGCACGTTCAGCTGTAAATATCAAATGAGTAAAATTGTTACAAATCAGTTTTCCAAAAAATTATTTCTATAGCCCCTGGCAAATATTGTGGAATCACAGTTGGAGGATGTTCATTCAGCTCTTGTACTTTGTAGCAAATAAACAATCACAGATATGACTCAACAGAAAGTTTGAAACCGCTGAACGTTGTGGCTTTGTGGAACAGACCTCAAACCAAATGCAATTATTTTGTGTATTGGAACATATGGGGAAAAATATCAAGGAAAGGGAAAGAAATTATGGAATGATCAACAAGAACAGCAAAGAAAATTAATAGTTACTACTTTTTGCACTTCCTTTGGCCTTTGACAGGCTTAACTGTTCCCAGTTTCCACCATAAATTCCCAATTGCTGGCCATGTCATAGTAGATATGCCTTTCCTCAAGAAAAGCTTTGACACTCCTGGCACTGTAGCAAGATGCATTGTCATTCTGAAAAATGACTTCACCAAACAGCTTTTCAATAGGTGGAATAAGAAATGTGTCGAAACACACTGATTCTTGAGCTAATGATCGCCATCTCCCCTGGTCCTTCACCTGATGTGCAACCCCGTATCATTAATGACCGGGGGAATTTGCTTGTTTTTTATTAGGCAGCCATCTTTATATATTTCAGTGGAACGGTACCAGACAAAAGTTCCTGCATCATCTCCTTGGCCAATGCAGATTTGTGATTCATCACTCACCATCACTTTTATCTAGTCATCCACACTCCATGATTGCTTCTCTGTTGCCCATTGTAACCTCGTTTTCTTCTGTTTAGGTGTTAATGTTGGGTTTCGTTTGGCTTTTCTTTATGCAAAGCCTATTTCCTTCAGCCTGTTTCTGACAGTCCTATCACAAGTATTGACTACTGTTTCTGCTGATTTGTTGTTCATTTGTTTGGTTGTGCATTTTCTATTTTGAAAACGTGTTGCTTTTGCTTTTCTATCCTGATGCTTTGACATCTTCCGTGTTCTACCTGTATATTTTCTTTTTATAATCTTCCTGCTTTGTTTATACTTGCTCCAGGTTTTTGACACAGCTAAGAACAACCAGCATCTTTTACCACACACATTTTGCATTGGATTTTCCTCTTGAAGTTTTATCATCCTTTTCCTTGTTTCCATCGATGGAAACAGCCCCAATGAGAACTAAGTGCAACAGCTTGTTAAGGTGTGCAAACACTCCCTGTTAACCACAGACTGTTTTGCATATTTACTTGTGCAGGTTGTAATAGAAAGGCTAATTTGAAGGTAATTCCATAATTTTTTCCTCAACATTTAGTGATTCCATTTTGTTTTTCCACTTTGCTTGATATAAAAAAATCCATTACACAAAAGAACCACGTTTGATTTGAGGTCTTTTCCACAAAGCCACAATGTTCAGCTGTTTAACAAAATTTTGTCTCATCTGTGATTTTATTTGCTTCCAAGTACAAAAACTGGATAAACATCCTCCAAGTGTGAAGATTTCAAATTTTTGCCAGGGGCTGTAAACTGTACCATCAACTCAATTTAAGAATGATGCAGTTTTTACTTTCACTACTTAGTGTAAGCTGCTAAGACCTCTTTTTTTTCCCTTTGCTATTCATAATTTTGACGATGTAAAACTGCATTTATCAGAACTTGTGTAGCTACTTATAATCTCTGGGGTAGGAGACCCTGGCTTAGCTGTGGGTCGTGACCCCTGCATTCCATGTTTTTGGAGTGGCCAGCATAACAGACCAGAACCCAAACACCTTATGCACCAGTGGCTGTCTGTCTCTCATACCAGATACTCTTTTGGCATAGTCTCAACTTTCCCTTAACTTTTGTATTTCAGTTTCCACAAACATAAAAGGGTTTACATTTTACTGCTGAGGATTTCACTTGGATTTGCTGTTTCTGGATGTTATTTTCAAAGCAAACCATAATCTTTTCTCTGAAAACTCTGTTCGTACAGATTTAACTAATGCTTGATTTACACCTGAGTTGCCAGTAAGGATGTTTACTTTGTTACTAACCGCCCTGTTAACAAAGTAGTTTAAAGCTGTTGTTGGAGGGTGTGCTTGCTGAGCCTGGGAAGAACTGTTGCAGAGACCCCAGCCACAGCACTATTTGGCTCTCTGTATTTATAGTGACGAGAGCTACGTGGTAATGGACTACGCCACCCTGCAGAACCTGGAAGTGGAAATGATTCACTCAGATGGCCAGGCATCGCCGCCTGTGAAATATAGCAGCTCTGGCCTCTATGCTTTTAAGCTGCTGATGAAGAGGAAGAATGATGGGCGTGCGGAACAGATAGTGCTGGCTGCAGACTCTCAGTACGTACCGTCACTGTCCGCTTTCAACATTGTTTGCCTGCAGTGCAAATTTGGAAACATGTATGTGGTTTGCACACGTCCTCCCGTAGTTCAAAGACTTGGAATCTTCTTGGAATCATGAGAGTTGCTAGAAAAGTGCTTGTGCGTAAGTTTGCACTGTGTTGGGTTTTTAGCCTAGGTCGTGCCCGTTTGTGGAGAGGATTGATATTAATACTGAGGCAAATTTATTTTCAATATGAAATTGTTTGTAGGACAATTTTTCAGCCAAAATATTTGTTTGGTGATTTTGTAATATTGCTGGCGTAAACACAAATTTCTTCTTCTCAGGGTAGATCAGGCTCGATGGGTGACTGCTCTCCAAAAACATAAAAACATAGAAAGCACATCTAATAAAGAAGGTACGCAGGCATGTGAACATAAATGTTATCATAACACTTACATAAACTTAGTAATGTTGTTTTAATTGATTTTTCTGAATTGGTGCCTTATTTTGTGTTTAATCAGTTGATGAAAAGGCAGCTATCAAACTGACAAATTCACTTGGCCAGAGGAATGTTGACTAGTTTTATTAGTGGTAAATGGGTGTTTGGGTCCTCTCATGTGGTGGCCTTGAGCCTATTCAGTATAAACAGTTTGGAAACGAATTCATTCAGTTTCTGGTTTGGTGATATTTGTCACTGAATATCCTCTCTACTTTTAGTAAATACACTTTAGCAATGGTGGAACCAAATGTATTGGTGTTCCTAGTTGAAAGCTAAAGCGTCACAGCTCCTTATTGTGATCACAAAACATCACATGCAGTGCAACATAATTAATAATTCATTGTGATCTCACTGCTCTGGTTTCAGACCTACCCCAGTATGAGGTGACAAAGACCTATCTACCAAGGGAGCCTGATGAGCTTGGACTCCAGCAAGCTGAGGTGGTCATTGTGCTGCAAGCCAAAGATGGTGAGCATGATACTGCCTCACAATGCGTATCTGATGAGCAAATAGGGCTGCCTACAGCAGCTGTGCCAATACTGTACTTTTAGCCATGTTACTCTTGTCTAAAGCAGGCTGCAGTAGTATAGAATTCAGTTTTCCCTCAATGCTGTCCATTGCAGGCTGGTACTATGGAGAGAGGATGCGAGATGGTGAGCAGGGCTGGTTCCCCTGCACCTGTGCCACCCAGATCACTAATCGTACAGCTGTAGCCAACAACGTACGGCGCATGGAGCGGCTACGTAAGGAGACAAACGTATGAGCCACACTCTGCGTACCACACTTTACTTCAGGGTTTTTGTACCGGGTACTGTTTAAATGAAGCAGGGTACCAGAACAGGCAGTGCTCCCCTTTACGTACTGTGCTGAATACCTCAATCGACAATTTTTACTACTGCAAAACAGGTGTCTTGTGTGTTCTCAGCCAAATGTTTAAACATGGTGATAGCAAACTTTATACTTCTAAAACTTATGGGAATAGGAAATAGTTTCATGCAAGGGATTTAAAAGCATGTAATAAAAACAGATGTCAAAACTTTGCATTTGACTTTTATTTGCGCTTGCCTTTAAAATTCAATGTTGTATACATAAAAACTTTATTTAAAAATGTCAAATTGACCAGATATCAAATAACTGCTTTAAAAACGATTTGGTGTAAAAACTTAAAACCAAATTTACAAAAAATGTCATTTCCCCGATAAAATTCATTTTTAAGCGGTCAGATAAAATGGAAAAAAACAGCTGCATAGATTCTGCAGGCAATTGGTGGTCATCTGGTCAAACGCATGTTGCAAGCTTTCAGGATCGTCAAGTCAAATCTATTTATTGCTCACATCTTTGCTGTTTCTTCATGTTGACGTGACTGTAAAAGAAAAATGTGCTTGATTGTTTGCATACCAAGCAGAAAGGGTAAAATATGCTTTTGTTACATGGAACACATGAGTTACATGTAACAAAAGTTTCTTGTCACCTTAGAAATTACTTCTTGGTACATTTACTATTGCATACACCACACACATACTAGTTGCTTGCAATTTTAACTTTCATCAACTAAGGCAGCTGGTGGCTCAATGTGTGAAACATCAGGCTGGGATGTGGAAGTCTCCCAGTTCAAATTCCACCCCAGCACTAGCTCCCTGGGTGCTGAATAATGGCTGCACACTGCTCTCGCAGAGGATAGGAAGAGAATTACTTTTTGTTGTACTATGTCATTTATAAGTTGCTTTGGACAAAAAGTATCCAATTAAACTATATTTTACAGGCTATAAACTAGGTTTACATATGTAAAAGATGAGCAACAAGCCCCAGGAAATGGCTGTAGTGAAAGAAAACGAGACCAGACTGAAGGGAAGTGTTACAGTCCACATACCCGGTGGATGGTACAGGTGGTACGCCGGTCGTTACTCAGCCCCGCCCTGCTCGGCCTGGGGAGCGGGTGGCTTCTCCGCTGGCGTCTCCACTGCCTTGCTCTCTTTGCCCTCTTGAGGCTTGGTGGTTTGTGGGCGTCTACGGCGATAGTTGTAGTTGCGACGGTACCGGCGCTGTCCGGGGTCCTGGGTTTTGCCACCCTCACCCTGGTTCTCCTTATCCTCCTCATTGATGCCATCACGAGGAGGTCTGGGACGAGGAGCACCTCTGCATTGCAGAAGAAAAGGTGGGTCACCAACCATACTCCATTGTTTATATAATGACACCACTGAGAATTTAAAGACAAAAAAAGAACATCTGGGAAGCGAAGCATAAAAACTGGTCAGATATGATCCACCTACATAGTTACACATTAATAGTAAACAGGTTAAATATTAAAACAGCACGAGTTCATTTTCGTCTGTGAAAAAGATATATTGATATTACATGTACCAATTCCATCTGCTATTTTGCAACAATTTTTTCAAGATAGTGGTTGTACTTTGGTTTTGGACATGGCTTGCCTCACAATCAGCATGTTTTAACTGGTTTGGTGCTGGTATTGCACTTGAGGTCAATGGAAAAAGGGAAGTACCCAATTACCACCAAACGTTTGGTACCTGGTGGAGGGGGGAAAGCACCCTTAATGTCACAATGTACTCAAATACATAGTTTTCTAATCCCAAGATTTAAAACCAAAATTTTTGGGCTGGGAAACTGACAGTACTTGATATACTAATGATAAACATATTGCCATCATACCATGATGGCTCTGGAACACTAACCTTCCTAAAGCTAGCTTAGTACAAAGTGTGTAGATATTATGAATGCCCTTATTCATCTTACAAATTGGACTTGAAAAGTTAAACATCATAACTGCACCGCTCATGGGATTCAGCTGCAAGGCCATATGCAAAGTAACAGCCGTAAGTACTGCAACCCTTTACAATAAACTGGCTGAAGTTAAAGATGCCTTCACTTCAGACTGCTTGTCCCTGCAGCCTCATTGCATAAACATGCAAACCTGGCCATGAACCTTGGGCGAAAGCCTCTGTAGAAGTTCTGCCTCATGGGTTTATTTCCCTGGTCGCCACCAGTCTGGTTGTCTTCACCTTCGCCACCCTGCATGAAGACAGTCTTTTACTTCCCAAACATGTACAAACAGATATGAGCACGACCTCAACAGATAAGGAATAAGCCAATTGAATACAAAATATTTCAATATTAAAAGGTAATGAAGGGGTGTTAGTTCCATTTTACCTCAGTCATCTCCCCACGGGGTGCATTGGTGTAAGGTGGCCGTCTGCCGTAGCGTCTGCGGACAAAATATGGGGGGTAGCGGCGCCTGGGGGGGAAGTTGGGCCTGCGCTGTTGGGACTGCACATCGCCTTCTGGGGCGTTCTCTGCACCCTCCCTCTTCTCGTGGCCCTCGCCCTCCCCGTCACTCTGGAAGTTCTGCTGGTAGTCACCGCGTGGAGGGCCTCTGCGACGGGGGTACCTCCTGTAACGGTTCCTGTCTGCTGCATACTTGCTGCCCTGGACAGGAACTCCCCCTGGGCCAGTGACATTGGCAGCCTCTGCACCCTGAAACAAGTGGCACAAAATGGAAGCCATCAAAATGACAGCATATGCATCACAAAAAAATAAATGAAGCTCCAATATTCACTCACCACATATGGATGCATTGATTGCATTGATTGCATTCTGCTTCGCTTAAATTTACATTAAAAATTCAGTACAATCAAAATATTAAGTGCTTGCTGTCTCTAGTATTAATATTCCACAGCCAGAACATGTGCCATATTCTCTGCCCGTGCAAATTATTCCCCCTTTCTATTAAAGAGTCATGCCATAATCAACATTTTAGCACAACATTTCACTTGTTTCACTGACCTTCTTGCTAATCTTCAACTTCTATAGATTGTTAGCAATCACAATGTTGACATACTTCCATATACATATGCTTTTGTAATGTTGAAATCACAAAAAAAAAAAAAAAAAACATACATTGTGGTAATGTGGGACTAAGAGGTACATACAATGCATCTTAGCACTATGCATCATGATGTAAAAACAGTGATTACCAGCAAACTGAGACACACATGTTGTCAAATTTAAATGCCAAAGAGACTGCAGTGCATGCGACCATAGTTGTTTAACCACAAATTTCAGGGCATTGTCTTCCACGTGATTTCAGAAAACAAGCTGCATAAGCTTAAGATGAAAGGAAGCTTCATATGAAAGACAAATGTATAATCATACAAAACAGGCTGAAAGGAATTACCTTTTCCCCTTCTACCACATCAAACTCCACAGTTTCTCCATCACCAACACTGCGAAGGTACTTTCTGGGATTGTTTTTCTTGATGGCAGTCTGTTAAAGCAATGCAAAACAAGTTTTGTATATCACAAAGTTTTCTTCCCCCAGTACAAATGGTATACCAAGAAATGACAGGGTCAAACACACATACCTGGTGTACAAAGACGTCTTCTTTTGTGTCATTCCTAATTTTGAGAAAAGTTATAGATCAACATCTTTTATTACCCAAAAGTATATACTCGTATCAAATGTTGCTATAAGTTGTCTGAATGCACTTTACAGGAATGAATATTAAACCATGTATACCACCACTAAAACAGCATATGCAAATTGGCTTAAATATGGATAATGTGCCACAAGTAAACAGGAGACATTGGGGCCAGTGACAGGTGAATCTACTGCTGAGTAAGCCAATACATGCTCTAATAGGATTAGTGCTGCCTCTATATGTCCCTCCCTTAGACTAAAGAAAAGCAGCTCCCTCACCTGTTGATGAAACCATAGCCATTCCTTACATTGAACCACTTCACTGTCCCCAAGACTTTTGTTGCTGAAAAGCAAAATGAAATTCTGTCTGAGCATGACATTCGTGGTACGTGGCAAAATGTTTTTTTGAGAACTGAATAGACACACAGTCAAGGACGTGTTTCATAGTTTTGTAATTTGCATGTGAACTGTTATATTTCACATTAAAAAGACAACAGGTTGTTTAGGTGTTTAACAGTGAAACTTTGAGGAACTACCTGAGGTTTTTGAATGGACATGAAATACATTTTCTCCACTGAAATTAAAATAGTTCTTTAGAATCTCCTACATTTCACCTATGACATTTAAAATACATTTTATACATTTATTATTGAATTCTAATGTTTTAACAAATTTAATCTTTCGTTATGTAGTAGATTATGGTTATTTTTGTTTTAGTCTGGGTTTAAGACAAATCCTACTGCTGCCGTGTTTGCAAAATTCTTGGACCAGGCCTTTTTAAACTAGCCTCAAGAGGTTTGTGGATACATTTCAGAGGGTTCATGAACTTGAATGGGAAGAAAATGTAGATCTTCACTTATATGAATGAAAATGTCATTTAATTTCAAACATTTAAAACCCAAGAAGATTCCAGACTACTGTAGGGCTTGAGAGAACAAAAGGCCAAGAGGTTACGACAAAGTAAAATGGATTTATTGCATGTAACTCTACATTGCATAAAACATAGGGGGAAAGTACCGCGTGTTACTAAGAACGCACAAGGGCTTGAAAACTATCTGAGCAGCCACTATATTTAACCTCCGACTGTTGTGCTTTTTTTAGATTCTGATGTAAAAGCCCGTTTGCGCCTTACGAAACCAGCTGCTCCGACCGAATGGCACTGCCCGGAACCCAAGTATTCCGATTAAACATGAGTGATTGGTTTTGAATTAAGTCGATGCCGGGAAGGTTTTACACGTTGGCATGTGGCCAAAGTATAACGTGGCTATGTAGTATACTATAATACATGTACGGCGTTTAGGGGAAATACATGTCCATTTTTGCAAGTTTGGTACCAACTGAACGTTAATGCACCAGGGCTTTTACTGAACAACATATACCAAGGAAGTGTTAATTTACACGTGGTCTATCCTGTAGCTAAAAGCAAACAGTCTCGATCTATACATACGTTTATCTATGTTAATTCGTTGTACAGCGGAGCTTGAAACTAAAACAGTGACTGTGGTTATACAGAATCTCAAATTACTGCATTTAACTGCCGCATTACCTCAGAGACTCGGTACTTTTCGGTCCATTTCGACCATGTGGCCGAAGGGCTCGGTTTGTCGGCCTGTGCCCAATAAACGTTCGTGTTGTAGATATGGTCTTAAAACAACAAAATCATTTTATTTGTTTAAAAAAACCCAGTTGACCACTAAATAATTTCTAGTCTAGGTTAAAACAAGTATACGCAATACAAAATGCTGAAATAGGTTCATAACAGGAATAATGCGAATTTTTTTTCCCACTCTGCCAAGACAAAAGGGACCCGAATACGGCGGCGGACATTTTGGATTCTCCCCGTCCAAGTTTCCCTTCACTATAGTTTTCTGTTCCCAATTTGGGTACACGTTGAATTTTTTATATGAAATTCCGAACATGTACACTCGCAAATAAAATGTTACGACGACACACCGTACCATACACGGACATAGCTTAGAAATGATTGGAGGTAACCGGCCAAGACCATCCTTTCACTAGTCGTCTTAGCTACTTAGCTTGGTGTTATGCTCCAGTTGGCCTTCATGATGAGGAAAAATAGACGAAAATATAAGTCTACAAGTTAATTAGTTACCTGAAAATGTTCGTTCATGCATTAATAACTGCTGAAATTAACCGGGCGATAACTGGATACTCTGACATTACCGACGATGAAAGGATTAAAACCAAGGCCAAGCTCATGTGTTCGTCACGTTAGTAATATGCGGTGCCATTACTACATGAATAATAACTCGCACATCATCTGAGACGAAAAGAAACCACGCCACCCCCGCTCTGGCAGGGCCGGGTCCCCTTAGCCGGCATGGCGGCTCAGTGTTCCACCTGAAGTTAAACCACCGATCTTAAAGTTTCTGTCTATCCAGACAAAATAGCTAGTATTGATAAGAAGGCTCCCCCTTGAACCGGCCCAGTCCCCGATCCCACCCATTTACCCGAACAACTTCAAAACCACGCGCGTGGACTCCACTTTGAAAAGACAGCGCGTGTTTCGATTTCCGTTTGAAAATTAAAACGTGTTCTTCAGAATGTAGACTCCAGTTCAAACTCAACCGACGCATAGAGATGCGTTAAATACGGCTTTAACGGAAAATGACAGTTTTCTTGTCTGTCCATGGTTTCCCAAACACAAAGAGTTTGATAGACTTACTGTACAAATTTATATACAATGCTAAAAAATAACAGATTAGTCACCTTGTACACGTTTACTGCCAAACGTGTAGTTTTGGAAGTGACTAAATAAACCGGTATCCAGTGTAAAAAAGCACATCCGGGATACCTACCGATGACCTTCTTCTCCCCCGCGGTAGCTGCGGCCGCCGTACTGGAGGGGCTCTCCGCTTCGGCAGGCTGAGGCGGCTGCTGCTGTGTTTCGGCCTCGCTGCTCATGGTGATCGTCTAGTTGTTAGTAACTTAATTTGTGCCGGCGGTGGCCTTCTAGTGTTTTGGTTTTTTTCCCAGTGCTAGATGGTAACTTGGGCCGGCGGTGGTGGGGCTGCTGCCTTTCGGGCTCTCAGCTTCTCTTTCTCCGCTCCCGTTGCCGATCGAACTGGACGGACTGAGAGTCAATACAGACCAATATTCTGAAAGAGTTACACTCCCATTCTACTACATGATTGGTAGATACACTTGTCTGTTAACTACGGCTTCCAACTGTCGTGAATGTTATTGGCTAAATTTGCAGAGGTGCTACCCAAAGAAGGTTTTCGGTTTCGCGAGTTGGATAGTATTGTGGAGGTAACCCCTCCTACTACAAATTCAGTGAAAACATTTACTTTGCTTGAAGACTCAGTGACAGCGATTGATTTACTTAGGAAAATTAAGCATTTCAGCAAGGAAATAAAATATTAATAGTATTATAGTTCTGTTCAAGTTAAACCTTGAAGCACTACGACAATTGTTCTTTCATATGTAAAAATTCTAGGACTTTTGTTGGTGTACAAAATTTTATTTTCCGGTTATAATAAAATTCTGCTGTTTTACAACCGTTTCATTAACTTTATTAATGACGCATTGCAGCGTGATATATTGTTTTCAAGTTTCGGGTTTAGCTGAAAATAAAAGACATGTAGGTCAGTTTCAGTTTTTATGTCGATGATATGTTGAAGTTTTGTTTTTAAATTAACCGTGTGATTTCTTTGACTTATCATTTGGAACCATTTTTTTCAGTAATATTATGGATATATATATAGGTTTTCATTATACAGTTTCACGTTTCTTTGAAATGTCTGTTTTCTGAAGACAGACTAAGACAGACGTACATTGACGCAGATGTCAGTGCCTCATTTGAACAGTAATAAGCGTCAGCAAATTATTTCGTAGCTATAAATAACGACTTATTTTATTTCTTAAAGAGTCAGCAAAAACACATCTTTTAATATGTAAAAAGAGTTGACTATCAATGAAGCATGCGCAGAAAAAGAACAGTTTAAGCACTGTTACTCAGGAATAATAAAAAAAACGATGTGATATAATAATAATGTAATAATAATAATAAAAATTATTATTATTATTATTATTATTATTATGTCACGTTTTATTTCACAGCACGCGAATTCAACATTGGTTTTTTTTTTGATTGAGTAGCGGATGTAACTATTGGTTCTATTAAATAATAAAACGAAGATGTATTTGAGTAGAAATACAATATTTTTTTGCAGCAATAAGTAATAAATGGGATAGAAATATAAATAACACTTACTTTAAAAAATACTTGCTAAATATTGTATTTTCCTGATAATCAGAAATACAAATAAATTGTAACAAGTTATGACGCGGAACAATTGTCATTTTACAGTTAAGCATAAACGTATTGTGACATGAAAATAAGAGCCTGCTTTTAGGTAAGGAATAAATATTTTGTCGAACAATGCGATGAATAGAGTTTTTCAATAGATGTACAGAATCACAAAACTGAAGCTCAATTTCGCTTAAAAAATGTCATTTTTTAAAAACCATGTTCATGAAACTTTCTTTATACTCAATCATACTGTAAATGTAATGTGTATGGTTTCATTGCCCCTATCTTCCTATTTCTCCTCTGTGTCCTGCCCTGGCCTGACACGGTCTCCAAATGAAAAGAACCATTCATAGATCCTTGGCCTTCCCCAGCCTGATCTCAACACTTGCCCCCTCCCCCTCTATTGCTCATGAGTTAACAGCACCCCCATCCCATTCCTTTGTCATGCTAACAATCTGACAGAGCTGTTATAGATCTTTGCCTACTCATGCAAACTGTTCATTATAAATGGCTGGGTACTGCTTTTCACATAAAGGGGAACTTTTGACATAGACACCAAAGGCCTCCCACCTCACCAAAACACTTCCTGCTTTGTTGAGCACTTTAAGAGGTTGGTTTGAAAAGATGTCATTGTGGTTGACGATAAGGTCCAAGGCTAGGGTCTTGTTTGGGGAAATTGGGGGAATGAAGCTGGCCAGTGAGGCATTACACAAGTTCAAATATGAAGAAGACAATGGCTAGAGTCAGTGATCTTGATCAGCATTCTTCAGGTTATCTGGTCAGATACAAGTGGACTAAGACAGATGTAAAAGAGTGCATGCTGGTTAAAGGTTAAAGGTTAGGTACTATTCAGTTCCTGTCAATAATGCTATAGATGGCTTCATGTATTACAATTGCATGTTTGAAAACAAAACAAAGGCATATAAATGTAAGCCTTCTAAACAACAAAATTATGGCTGTCCTCCTTCTCCAGGGCAATGACCAGGTTGTACACTCAGACAGTGAGTGTGGCACTATGTGAAATATCAAATATCGAAGGTCTCATGTTGATTAGCTTTCTCTTTAAAAGAAATGTATCTCTGCATTAATGTTTTTAGTAACCAGACTGACATGCTTATCAAATTGTTTGACTTTTTAAAGGAGCCACCCATTTCACCTTGACGTAATACCCTGTCCTTATTGGTGGTATTATAGTGCACAGTGCAGGATAGAAAGGCCACACAGTGGATTATGAGATACTCAATTTACCTAAATCAAACTACACCCTAACAAGTAGATATGTCTAAACTAGAAAGCAAAAGCTGTTACAGGCATAGAAAAAAAGACTAGGGAAATAAAAGTCAGCAATACATAAATGTACAGTATATACCAAAGCTTTAAATTCTGAAGGACAAAATGTCCCTCCCGAATGTCCCCTCTTGTTTCTAGACCTTTGCAAGGAAAGCCATAGAATTAGGTACAGATGATAGGTCACTACCAATATTGGGAGAGTACTGAAGTGTCTCTGGTGTGAGTTTAGGGAGATGGGGAGTTGGGAGCTGATTTGGACCCTAAAAATGTGGAAACCAACCCTACACCCTTGCTTGTAACCTTTACTTCATGACTGTAGTCAACTTTCTCTGTACCTGAAAAGTGGTTTCTCCCCCCAAGAAATCCATACTATGAACAGTTAAGCTTTGGACGATCACACAAATTGCAGCAGTTGGCACTGTTGCCTCACAACTCTGAGATTGGGGGTGCCCTATGGGTGTGAGGTTTGTATGTTCTCCCTGTGCCTCCAAGATTTCCTCAAGGTCCTCTGGTGTCCTCCCCCAGTCCAGGTGTTGTAGGTAATTTCCATGATTGGTGTTTCCATGATTGGTGTTTCCAAATTACCCATAGTGTGTGTTTGTGTGTGTGTGTGTGAGAGAGAGAGAGATTCAGGGTTGGCACTCTGTCCAGGGTGTCCCCCTACCTTGTGCTCTAAGGTCTGTGAGATAGGCCCCATGCTCCCTGTGTCCACACAGAATAAATGGTTTAGAAAATGAACACATGGATCATTTTAACATAAGATACACCGTCATCTTAACTATAACATAAATATATAGTATATACTATATCATATATCTAACCAAACTGTAATGACTATTTTCTATTTATTATTTTTGTACATTTTTTACTATTACATGCTTAAATTGTTACTCATTTTGCTATACCATGTAATAGTAAAAAATGTACAAAAATAATAAATAGAAAATAGATATAGTATATACTATATATTTATGTTATAGTTAAGATGACGGTATATCTTTTGTTAAAATGATCCATGTGTTCATTTTCTAATATAAAAACGGAAAATAAAATGCTGACTGTTGAAGCTTGGAGGCTAAGTTCTTTCATTCATTGTCTTAACCATTTAGTCCTGGTGAGGGTCACGGGAAAGCCTGGAGCCCATCCCAGAGCAGGGTGCCAATGCACCACAGGGCACCCACACACAAATCAACCTAACCTGCATGTCTTTGGGAGTAAACCAGAGCACCCAGAGAAAACCCACCAAGCATAGGGAGAACATACAAACTCCACACACACAAGGAATTGAACCCAAAGCTTGGAGGTGCAAGGCAACAGTGCTAACCACCACACCACCTAGGCTAAGTTCTATGCACAGAAAATGACTCTTCGTCTCACTATGTCTTATTTCACTACAGCAAAGTCATTGGGGCTGTTATACACAGCGGCTTTGGTGTGAGGTAAAAGTGCAGAGTTTGCTGCATAAAAGGTCTGGATGGGGTTGTAATGTCTGAAAACATATGAATGTACAGTAGCACAACTGGTACTTGAACTCTTCTGTTTTCATGAAACTGCAATTTTTTCCAACCTGTAGAGGGAGTGTGTGTGGTGCAGTTTCTATTTCATGACACATACATATTTCCATCCATCCATCCACTTTTCCGCATTATCCAGTTCAGGGTCACGAGAAGCCTGGAGCCCATCCCAGGAAACACAGAGCAGGGGATACCCTGGGTAGGGTGCCAACCCTCCACAGGACACTTGCACACACTACAGGCAATTTGCAAATGCCAATCAGCCTAGCCCACATGTCTTTGGACTGTGGGAGGAAACCTGAGAACGTGGAGAAAACCCACCATGCACAGGGAAAACATGCAAACTCCACACATACAGACCCGAGGTGTGAGGTGACAGTGCTATAACCACCATGCCTCTGCCACCCATGTGTATTTCATTTATGTAAATTTATAAGAATCTTAGGACAATGTAAATAATGAAATTCCATGGTCTATTAACTTAACCATCTAAAGGACCTGGTTGATGCTCAGCCTTACTCAGTTCTGTATGTTACTTAACCTTCTCCAAGCTTTGAAGGATACTAATAATTTTATTAATTTTTATAATACAAAATTCCGCATTCGTTAAGACCACACAGCTGAAAAAAAAGACAGCAGCTTATTCATTTTTAAAAGCACTTATAATGTTGAAGTATATTAAATGAATAAAAAAAGGGTTATGAGACTATGAAAGAAAAGTTGAATGTTTTATAGTGTCTATTCCTGGGCAGCTTCCCTTCCCTAGAAATACTGAGTTCATACAATACCCTACAATACCCTACAATAGATACATATACACATACATACATACTGTATGTACACACGTACATACATACATACATACATATATTACCTTGCTAATCCTGTTTTGCAAGGTTGCACATCTCTCTCTCTCTCTCTCTCTCTCTCTCTCTCTCTCTCACAGACTCACACACACACACACACACATACACACACAGAGTAAGGGCAATTTGTAGTTTCCAATTCACCTAATCTGCTTGTCTCTGGACTGTGGGACGAAAACCACCCAAACATAAGATGAACCCCCCCACACACAATGCTGTGAGTCTATTTTGACTCCATGACCTAAGAGGTGTGAGCAGAGGTGATTCCAGGGAGTATGGAGGCCCTGAGGAAGAAAACTCAATGGGACCCTCCAACTCTCCTTCAAACTTGTTGTCATATACACCTATCTGCCACCCTCAGGGCCCACTCCTAGCTCAGGGCCCCAAGCAATTGCCTACAGGGCCAGTCACATTGCTGTGACTCTGGGTGTGAAGTAATAGTACTACCCAAGACCCACCTGTTGTGTTAATGTTCAATGTAAAAATAAATGGAGTGTTATGCAAATGTTATTTTAAAATTGTTTCTTGACTTTTTGTTTCCCTCAAAGGGATATGGTTCTATTACTCTTAAACCCCATCTGAACCCTTTAATGTTTACTGTCCTGTTTTCCAAGGGTAGCACTTGGGGCAAGTAGAAGGCATGTGAATGCTGAAGATTGTATCCAAATACGGTGTACACATCCATCCATTCATTATCTTAACCGCTTATTCCTGGTGAGGGTCACGGGGAAACCTGGAGCCCATCCCAAAGCACATAGGGCGCAGGG
>JABJVR010000103.1:8374656-8395966 GCA_025773905.1 Chitala chitala | reverse complement strand
GGCAGTTCTGAAGGCAAAAGGGGGTCCAACCCGGTATTAGCAAGGTGTACCTAATAAAGTGGCCAGTGAGTGTGTGTATATATATATATATTATATATATCGATCTTGTACATGTATTTATGGATGGAACATATACATTCTAGTCGCCTGAAACTGACTGTATTCAGCTTGCCCATGTCCTTAGAGACACTTCACCAAAGAAACGTAAAGGGTCACTGGTCGCTCGAGCAGTTTGGTGGGACACTCACACTTTACTAGAGCTCTTAATGCTGTCATATTGAAAGCCAAACACTGGAGCAGTTTTGAATGGCTTCCCATGGCACTGAGCACACAGGAGTCATGTAGCCCTGCTTGGGTTCCACTGGAACATTCCTTAAAGCTGGAACGGGGCCAGTCCATGAAGATCTCATGGGAGGGGGGTAGACAGGAATTTTGGAACTGCTTGTGCGATTGTGTTTCCGTGGGAGAAAATGGGGCAGCGGAGGAAGGAATTTGGAATAGTTTGACTCTTTTAAGGCTTCCAAAACAAACAAAATGTGGGAGGGATGAGGAGGCGGTCCCAAATCTTCAACACCCCCCCCCCCATTCTCTTTAATCTGTCTGTAGCATTTTTCCCAGCCTGTCGGGGAACTCCCCGAGGCCGGGTGCAGACATGTGGTTCCCATTGTGTTCTGGCCCTGTTTTGGTTTGCGCAGAACACAGACCGGAAATGTCCTCCGCAAGGCCCAAGCCCTAGAGCAGACAGCCTGTAATCAACACTCCTCAGCTGATAATGAAGACACACCAATCTGTGGAACATTTATTTTAACACAGTCCTGCACCCCTCACACTCATAATTTTTGGCAAATTTAGCACATTTCCTAGGTTCTTATTTACTCATTTGCAAATAAGGAAAAAGCAATTTAGGGAAAAAGTATTCAGGATGCATTCAGTGATATTTAAACTGATACAAAGATCTGGGAATGATCACTGTTTTACCAATTTACATTTATTCTCACAATCAGTCTGCTAAGAGCTGCAATGCATCGCATCTGTTGAGCAGGACTAACTAAGAAAACACATACCTCCAACCATTTCCAAAACTGCTAATGCCATTTGTTATGGGACCACATCAATCCAGCACCTAATTCAGGAGGTTACAGAGCGTAAGGCAGAGATTACTCCACAACCAGTTCCTAACTCAGCAGGTTATAGAGTGTGAGGCAGAGGAGACCCCACATCCAGCTTCTAAGTCAGGAGGTTATAGACTGTGAGAGCGGGAAGACCCCAACAGGTTGGACTATAACATCAGACACTAAGAACAAGAATCAACTTGTGAACCTAAACATCACATGCATTTGGTGTGGGGAAGAAACCAGAGCACAGAAATTAGGCCAAAACTGATGGAAACATGGGGAGGAAATGGCAGCTGGAAAGAGAGTTTAAGAAGGTCTGCAAGCTTGAGGTATGAGGTGACCAGGCTCATGCTGAGCCAAAGAAAGACCTGCGACACAAACTGGCAACAGGGTTAGGCAAGGAGACTTATTGTCTTTATTAAATCACAGGCCTTTGGTTTTATATCACCTGCTCACACAGCCTGTGTGTGTATGTATATACAAATGTATGTACGTGTGTGTGTAAAGACCCCATCAAAAAGAATAAAGAAATGGTGCTTTCCATGTCCCTCTCCCTGGCACAGGTGAACTGATGTAGCACAGACCAGAGGCACTCGAAGTGTGGTGTCTCATGGTAGAAGATGAAGTATTATGAGCCAGGAATGGGAGTGGTTAGACCAAAAGTGGAAGATAACAATGTATTTTCAGTTGTTACTGACAGGAACTGAGACATCAAAATGACAAACGTGACAGTGGGAGAAACTGGGAAACAGTACTCGTGTATCCGGTGGATGAGTGTTCATCTGAAACTGAAAACAGCAAACATGGAAGGGGTGGGCATTAAGTCACTGAAGACTTTAAGAGACACTTCTAGGTAAGAGAAGAGAAGAGAAGAACTTGGATAAGCTGCTCTGAACTTCACAAAGCAGACTGACAATGGGAAACAGAGCAGCTGTTTAAAGAGCCTTAAGCATAACAGTTATGGCTACAGTCCTGTTTTTACTCCACTACACAGCCACAAGCAAGGCCAAAAGGCCATTATTAATTTTGCTTTCACATTGACTGGCTTCAGTTTAATATTTTTGAATCCCTCAAATGAGCTGAAATATCTAAACCCCATCTGTTTTTTGACAGAATAGTCCAAATTATCTATAACACAAGCCAAGCACTACCCTTGTGATATGTGATTTCCCATTTCTCAATGCCTTGCCAAGATTATAACAATCATACTAGCAGATGCATTTCACTAGGACACTGCTAAACATAGCACAGAGGGCTTATAACGTGAAGTGGTTATTTCTAGAGCCAAATGTGCTTAAGAGCCTTGTTTAAAGGTACAACGGCAGACTAGTTCCAACACTTGAACGTTCTTATTGTTACAAGATCCTCCACGCTGAGACAGTTTAGAGGGCTGTATGCAGTCCAGTGCAACAAAACAATGCACAGAACCAAAAGCCATATATTCTACAAACATGACATCGCTTGTTCAGTGTGTCAGGTCAGCTGCTGAATCTGAACCTGTGAACCAAAAGGCAAGTTGTAGGACTTGTAATTTGTTTGAATTGAGGCATCTTGTTTCTCTTTACTCTTTCACAAGATAACAGGAGCATCTTTTAGAAACTTATCACAGTGAGCGCCACCAAACTCAATTTCCCTATCGGAGTTGTTCTCATCCAGCCGTGTAACTTTCTCAATTCCATTTCAATCTATTGTACACACATTCTATCAAAATTCAAATGAAGACAGCAAAAACAAGCGTGCTTTGTCACAGAGGCATCGCTGGAGTCATGTTTTTCATGCCGTCAAGTGTCTCTCTCTCTCTCTCTCTCTCTCTCTCTCTCTCTCTCTCTCTCTCTCTCTCTCACTCACTCACTCACTCACTCACTCACTCACTCACAAGGCATGGCACAGACATGTTTAAAGCGTGCACAGGACAACAAACGAGGACAGGTTTCAGCACCGTTTTTCATCCTGAAATCCTATGGATGCGGTCACAACCCTCTCCAAAAGGTACATCATCAAAACAAGTCTGAAACCGTAAAGACCAAATGTTTTCCTTTTTTAAACTTATGAAAAGGGTATCAGTGTGTTTGAGTGTCTGCATGAACTCTCCTGCTGGGCTGAGTAAGGTTTGTAAATATGGCTCTTAAACGAAGAGGCAACTTAGCCCCCCCAGTGCAGCCACCGCCCATCACCACTGGTAAGGGGGGTAGGGGCTTCACCAATTACTCAGATCATTAGATTCAACTCTGCTAGCAGTGACATGAGATAAGAGCACAGAGTAAAAGCTGGCTTCCATTCACATCATAAAGATAAAACCTAATGAGCTTCACAGATTCATTTTATTCCTATTTCTATACTTTACCTAACTATTGCAATTGGGAGCTTAATTAAAATGAAAATGAAGGAATACCCCTCCTCAAGTCCAGCTCTATGCCTTACATCAATAAAATAAAAAGTTATGTGTGCAATACAGTAATCACCATGGAGATGGTTCACAGCTCATTTCCCGCCTCTGGGATGGATTCATCATTCCCAGGCTTTGACAGTTCAGATGACGTTGAAGGTTGAGGGAGCATTGCTCTGATGCATGCACTTCAGACCTTGCCAGACATACCAAGGTTTAAGCAGACACTGGATGTCCCCCGTCCTATAAGGGCTACAGCGAATCCCACTGTGTCATTCAAACAGAGCACACACATTTATACAAGGGACTCAGCTCAGTAACACCTTTATCTGTATATTAAAAAGATCAGTCAAAGGTAACGCAAAATACCTCACTGCTGCAAAACAGCATTAAGTCCATCCATCCAGCCACCCACCCAAAATGGAATGTTTCTAAGTGTAAGTTAGAATTGTAACCGGTAAAATATCATTGTCTGGGCTACAAGGATTTTCATTTAAAGCACTGATTCTAATACACAAATATGTGATTGAAACTGTCTGTAATAATAATAATTATTCAAGACCCATAAACACCTGATACCTAACCCATAACCCTGGTTATTAGGTCTCAGTGGTACTTTTAATGTGAGATCTCAGTTGGCATCTGTGCTAATTATGTGAAATCACTGTGATCACTAACATGGGGAGTTGGAAGATTTGATTTATGACAATGAGAAGACTAAAATCTGCACAGAGTATAATGGAAGAACACACAGTGGTGCGATGGCATCAGGCGCATTTCAGGGCTGCTTTCATTCAGCATTTGTGCCCTTTCAGACTGTGTGTAGACGAGCACTTACACATCAGCAGGAAGCCTAACAAGCTCACAGGCCTGAGCAACACTTGGGAAACTCACAGTCAGACACAGAGACAAAAACAGAAAAAGAGAAGAGCAGAAAACAATGACAGACTGGCATAACCACACTAACATCAGTTCCTTTTCCATCGAACAAGTACAGCTTGTGTAACAAAGGCGACCCTGCTGTGATTCAAACTCATGCACTTTGCTGGGTGACGTGCAGTTATTTGTAAAACTTAAACCCATAACAAAAACGGACAAAAATGGACAGCAACACACCTGCACAGAATAGCTTTTCATTATGGGGGAGACCGTGGTGTTATTTGCATTTTTTTGCTGAATGATATACTAAATGATATACTGTATATTGGCAGTTTTCCTATATAATATACTGTATATTGTCTGCCATACAGAACATCCTCATGTCCGATAATTTAGCAGATATATCCCAAATCAACTTTTCATTTCTAACTAACCCTTCCCAGTTGCGTTCTCCTTTAATTGCTAAAAGATAAAATTCTGTGCCAGTCCCTCTTCATTTTGCCAGAATTATTTTGTAATATTATGAATAAACAATAATTCTAAGGTGTATACAAATTTAAAGAGCTATAGTAAAGTGAAAACGTTACACCAACAGCTAATTTGATAGATCAGAAGTATCACTGAAACTATCGGTCCAGTACACCTCCTGACTCCTGCACGCTACAAAATAAATTACTGCCATTAAAACACACCAGTTACTCATATTTTCCATCTTGAATTTTAAACAAAACCAAAAGCTACACTGGCTTCTCTCAAAAATAAAAAATGGTGCCAATCATTTAACTGTGACGTAGTTGAGCACACCTAAGGGCAGAGTCTGGCACTGTGGAGGGCAGAGTCTGGCACACTTTGGTCTTGCTTCTAAGGAAGGCTAATCTGACATGATTTGTTGTGGAACAGGTCAAATAAAGGCACAGTGGAAAACCAGCAAAAGTGAGAGACAGAGATGGGGGGACAGGATAACAGAGGCAGAGAGACAGACACACAGACAGACAGGGATAGAAAGAGCAGGGAGGACACAGACAGGGAGACAGACAGAGAGACCCACAGACAAAGAGACTAAAAGGAACATTGAGAAAAAAGCACAACTGGTTAAATGGACCTCAACAGAAAGAGAAGGAATTAGGATTTGCATTTTACAGCACAATGACTTCCATCGTTTCTCCACAAATATTCAAGTAGACACTCCGGATGACAGTAGAAAAGGATGAGAATAGGCTGGTGAGCCAGAGGAGAGACAGATGGAAGCATCAATGGAAGCACAAAGCAGAACCAGGTCCACTCTCTGGAGTAAAACAGCAGTCACTGTGGCACCAACAAAAATTCATTCATCAAACCTTTACACCCCCTTTGGGACACAGTACTCAGTACAAACCGGCCATGAAAAGAAAACAAGCTGAGGTGGTACTGAGGACAAGGTCAACAGAGATTCCACCTTCCCTCAGCCACCCACATCACCACAGACTTACCATCACACTCCTGCTATTACTAATTATACACTGACCAAACCAGCAAACATGCAGAAAGCATGCCAAGGAATTCAGGGTTTGAGGGTTTTTTTTGCAGATACAATGCCTTTTATATATTTGATTCTTCAGTTAGGCCAAATTTGCAACCCTAACCCTTGGCTTATCCCATGTGCCAGACTTATCCAATTTTAGATTTATAGACAATCTTAAAATTCCTACTCAGACATTTTCATATCTTGATTATTAAGAAGAACAATATATTTAACTGTGTTCATATGCTTTTCAAAACATAAATCCATTGTAGGATATAGCTGGAAAATTAAGAATGTAAATATGGTAAGGATGTCTGTAAATGAAGATTAGGCCTGTCGCATAGCTCCTGAAGTATGCAGTATACATCCATCAGGCTGTCTGCTGAACAGACACCATGGCTATGATAACAATCTGGCAGAATGCAAAGCACACAAACTTGATTGTTGCCCAGAATGTGTTGGCGCAGGTGTTTTCTGACTTCTGCAAAATTATGTTCCTCCACCCTAATTTTTCACCACATCTTATTTGATTCTAACCCCACTTCCGACTGTTCGCAAAAAACTCCCAGAATTTCCACACATATGGCAACATCACCATATTAATGGGGTAAGACACTAAACTAGCATTCTGCTTGAGCTGCCATAAATTCATAACAAAATGGTACATTAGCAGCTGTTTTGCAATCTCTGACCATGGTTTTCACAGATGTTCTGTTAGAAATATCACCAATGTCCTTGCTCTCCCCTTTTTTTGTTTTTTGTTAGAGATAATATCTGCCATATACACAATCCCACAATTACTACAAACTGTACAACACACCTCAGCAACTCCCACATCAATTGAAAGGTATTGATCCAAATCCACACAAACAATATTTTTGTTTTCAGTAGCTGAATTGGGTTGAGTGTAGCAGTAGAACTGTGAAAAGCCATACTAAAGGTTTTTAAAAATCAGCCCACTCGTGTTTATCACAGCCTCAGCAACAGCACACAGGTTTAAACTCATGTAGCCTGATTTGTTTAGACAGCGCATGGTATCACCTATGCAAGCCAGTTTTGCTCAGCCAAACCCTCAGAGTCCTTCATTTATCTCTATTAGATTGCCGTAGGTCAAACCCACTCTGCTGATTGTGATAAATTACAGTTAAATGTGCAAACATTTCAGGCTATCAATAGCTGGTTGCCATGACAGGTAATCTATGAGTCAGCAACTAAACAGCTCACAAAACAAACACAAAAAAGACCACCAATCAGAAATTCAATGCAACCATAGACACACAAAGGACTGATAAACAACATGAAACATATTGGTTCCTTAGAGAAAAGAAAACAAATGTCAGTGTCTCTTAAAACAGAAGTGCTTTAATCACTTGCAGATTCATTAAAAAAAATCCAATTTGCAGCGTTTCTGACAAAGTAATTAAAACACCTTAATCCTTTACATGAGCAATCCTATGTTCAGTACTGTTCTTGGACACTTGCATATTACTGGTCCTCGCATTTCAGACGCTTATTTGGCCATTTAATTTGTTAATTTCAAATTCCTTGTTCATACACAGCTGCCCTTTTCACATTACTGCATCCTCCCCCAGCTGTCTGTATCAATGGCACTATTCCACTGCCTCCGTTACAGTGGACTCTACTTTCCTCAGCATAAATAATGCTCTGCTTTACTATATGACCATTACTGGGTCACCCACCTACTTGGAATACTTGATTCACCAGCTACAGTCTTCTGTCTGTTTGCAGCAAGTCCAGCACCTGGCTACTGAACATTGTACTGACCTTCACAGACCATTACGGCTGAGATCACTCACAAAGCAATGCCATCATCATAAAACAACGTGACAGACGGGACACAACGGCAGGCTGGGGATGAACAAAACGTTCACCACGTATGTAATTTACTTATGTTTGAAAACTTGACAGAACAGTAAGTAAATGTCTAAACTACAAGGTTGTGTTTCAGCTATATACGTGCTATCCTTCAAACCTGCAAAAGAAGGTTCAAGCAACATAACTCCTGGTTTCACTGGATACAGCTCTTATGGATTTAACATTATTGTATAATCCTTAAAGGCCTCTTCAATTACATTTTATAAGCATGACAAGGGCTTTACACACAGGTAGTCTAAATTATTCCTTATCATTTCATGCTGCTAAGGAAAGTGGATTAGTTTTGAAGAAGACAGACCTATGGTTTACTCTGACAGAGATTGGTCTCATAATTTTACACAGAAAAGTACAGGTTTATACCTTGGTAGTCCTGCCTTTCATTCCTGATACGGTGAAAGCAACTCACAACTATAGTAAAAGAATTGTCAGTGTGGAAATTGTTTGAATAGTTTAACCCTGAGGACACTTTTCAGAATTACTGTCTGTACTGAACCATGCAGGGGAGGAGGGTGTGATATGGCATAATTTAATTTTATTCATAAAATGTTCAGGGGAAAAAAAAGGAAAGAAACACCCGCCCTTTTCAGAACACAAACCCCAGAGCCGCAGACCAAACAAGTAATTCTCACAAGGCAATTTTCTGGCCGCAGGACTATGACCAATCAAGCCCACAGCAATGGAATAAGCATTAGATGGCAGCTCGGGGGAGGGATTCTTCACACCTAACACACAGGAAATGAGAGGAGTCGATAAACAACAGAACCTAATTAAATTTACTGTCTGGTTTAGAGGGTCCCTGGATGACTATGGTAATTCACTTGGACTTAAATATTGATGTGATCATGACTTGCAATTTCTCTTTTCAACAGCCTTTGTCTGGCTCTCTCCTCGACTGTAGTGTTAACACTGTACAAATAGCCCAGTCTTAATGCAGCACATTGGGAATGTACAGTGAAATGTATTCTCACCAGCCAAACGGAACTGTCGAATGGATCATAGCAATAATGAACCAGAGCGCATCAATATTACTGCACTGTAAGACTGTTGGGGTAAAATGGGTAATTAAGAATCCATGTTAAAAGTGTTTTTGCAGCTTCTTCCCATGTAATTAGTGACCTGATGTGGTAGAGGTTGCCCAGCCAAATGGTCTCCACAGAACAACTTTAACCTGCTATACTGCGAGCGAAAAAGTAAAAAACACACACATTTAAACAACTTTAGGAAAGTATAAAAATCAAATCCAAAGTCTCGTTTAACATATAACGTGGTCTGTATAAAACGCCGTGCCCCGTTTGTCAGACAAAAAGACTCAAGGCAACCGAGAAGAATGTAGTGAAGGCAAAGTCAAGTCCTCAGTCGTGATAGTATGGACTGACAAAATGAGACTTTAGAAAAACTGCATCGAACAGCTCAGCCTTTGTAAATATGATCCAGGCCATAAGAAGTCTAATCTTAATGCGACTTTTAGGAAGTAAACGCTGGGTAGGAAACGAAATGTTATAGTTTCACCGCTTAAATAATGATGACGGACACTTACAGCACAAGTCAGAACTGAACTCACACTGAAAACTGATGCTGATGTTTCAAAACTTTTAGAGTTGGAAAGTGCGTACATGCTGTAAGACAAACTCCGCGCTCTTTCACGTTTAAGATAAAGAGTGCAATTACGAAAAATACGGTCTCGTCTCCCATCTAACAAAGGATCGGGGACTAATAATAAGGAGTAAACGTGACTGATCTTACCGTATTAACACTATAAATCCTCAAAGGTGCAATAAGAGACGGGAATTCAGCTTTTGTGGAGCACGTCTCACAATATCACTCCTGTTGTTTTTCCGTCACCAGGTTCTCAGTACCCTGAGAACTGAAGCGCATCGGAAAACCCGACACCAGATTAAAATAACCGGATAAGAAAGCGAATCAAAAGACTAACTCATAACTACGGAAAAGCAGGCAGCCTGCTCTCAACATTGTCTAAAGTCTTTACTTGTTTTCTTAATGACGTATTATATGTTAAGTGCTATTCAGCGACATCATCTTGAAAAGATACAACATCTAAAACTTTACAATTGCACGTTTACACAATCCAACCAAACATTAGCTAGTAAGATGGGGGGAAAAGCGGTTGCTATGGAGATCAAAATAATAAATTAACTTCCTCAAAACCCTTGTCTAAGAGTTGCGTTACATTACATAGTAACGTTCGGATTACACGTCTGAGTGTGTTTACCTTTTGCTTATATAGGTTTCCACCCTGTGATCAATTTCTTAAAGTAGTAGCAGCGCATAAAATGTGGATTGTATCAAACATTTCCTCTTCCACAGCCGTTTGTATTTTGTGTGTGCATTTATTGTGTTAAATGTACAGGCATATCAAAGTTGCCAACATACGCTTAACAAATAACACCTCCGGTTTGCTTAGTGAAATAAAGAGTTAACAACTCTTACTTATTTGGTAAAAGCAGATTTCTAGTGCTCTGCTTTCAAGATATTTATTTCTCTGTATGTTGTCTATATGGACAATGTATTGTAACAAAACTAGTATTATGTTTTAAATTTACAAAAAGCAAATGAAAATATTTGAATATGTATAAAATGGTATACATTTGATATTTGGTTGCAGATATTCTTGGCTATTCTTTATCTGGATTATTAAATACCCAGGAATCAGTCAGGAGTAATTGTAAACGCACACTGTGATGCTCAGTGCTAACAAGAAAACCAGTGGAATCATAAATTGTTGTGAAAAAACCCAATTGTTTGTAGTGAACAAAGAACCCAAGTTTATCTATTTAAACTATGTTGTACATAGATTCTTGTGGGATAACGCATTTAAGAAAATACATTTTGAGTCAGAGAAATGGGCTGGGGAAAGAGGTCAGCAATATGTAAAGCTCATGGCTGCCTGGTGGTCATGGGTCAGACATCAGAGGAATGTGAGGTTTCAGAGACCTACGTGAGCTGCAGAAAACACACCAGAACTTATATGCTGGCACCAACACCTGAATACCTCTGTCCATCTTCACATCCTGCATTGCATGCACTGAGCACACTTTATCTGTGAAGATGCTTCTGGAATGCCTTACTGGGTACATTGCAGACCAAAATATGACAATAGGTTTTATAAACAGTGAAATTAATGTTTCATGTTAGGCTTCAGACAATGTATTGAAGCATCATCTCTTTAGAATAAGTCTTCATCTAATGCAGTGTTTCTCGAAAGGAGATACATAAATGCCTGGGGGTACCTCAAGGCACCTCAGAGGGTACACAGAGGGAATGCATCCTTACAGAAGAAAAGTTATATTAACCACAGTGTTCTGTGGGAAACCACCCCCCACAAGAAGGCCTAAAAGTTCCTCCCCTATGGTTTCTAAATTGTCTCCTGATAATATGGTATACCATACCACCTGTCATTGGCTCATGGGGTACACTGGCCAAAAATTGGATTAAATCACATCCACAGGTTACTCTGTGATGAAACCTACGAGTAATAATACCCTGCTCTCAAAACCTAATCTCGCCACAAACAAGTTCTATGTGCTTTTTAGAATACTTCACGAAAATTTTAACTGACACCTAGATGAAAAATGGCCCCTCAAGGCAAGCAGATGAACAGAAGTGTTTTTTAAGCAGTGATGCAAGAAATAATAATTCAAAACACGTAGTACGTGGGACGACATTCTGCTTATAATTGTGTACTGGTTTATCGTACATGGCATTGACTACTTTATTGGTTCTTACTGTATTGTTATTATGTATATATAGTATTAGGCAGTGCATGACAGACCCAGGCAACCTACCCACTGTGGGCCACAAAGCATCATCTCCTTTACCAGAAGTACTGAGTTTGGATGAATTTTTATTAAAGTTTCAACTATTACATTATTTTGAGTACTTTTTATGATTCATGGCTCTCAGTAGATGCTACTCTTTTCAAAAAACAAATTGAAGTTTGGCAAGAAAATTAAGGGATAACTGATATACTGTCAAAAATATGGAACTTTGACACATACTCCTGAGCAGGAGTGCACCTGAAATCCGTCAGATTGCATCTGTGTAACATTACAGTCTAAAGCAGAATGCGCTTTTTAATGTTCCATTCCCCATTGTCCAAATCCATCCCCTCATTAACAATTAATATTGGTCTGCGATGTGAGGCAAGCTATACGTCCATATGTGTGTACGGATGTGGAAAACCACAAAACGGCATTCTCGGATTTGACTGTCTCTAGCACACGTTGTAAAATAATGGCTGAAACAAAATTTGATGCAGTGCTTCGCCATCACAGAAGTGACACGGAATTAAGGCGCAAAAGAAGCACAGCGTGTGCCATTTGTTATCGATCAGGTATTCAAAGGGGGTGGGGGCAGCGCTATAAATCCCAGCCCAAGTATGATAACGCACTGCTGCTCTTTGTAGCAAAGACATTAATTCATGGATAATCCTGCACTTACCCACGTTCTTTTCATCAGTGTACCCGCTGTATACATTACTGGTGAAAAGTTTTACCCAAACCAAATTATAATATAAAGAGCTGCAAATTTTACTGTATAAATTCAGGCTAATTGGGTCATAAAAAAATAAAACCTTTTGGTTTTAAGTTAAGGTCCTTTCCATCTGCAGCACCCAGTACCCCAAAATCCACCTGTATAGAGTACACAAGACAGCTAATAACACAGTGAAATAGGTCTAAACTGAGGTATTCTTCCTCTTATAAATATACAACAGAGATGACTGAGATGACAGTGGAAGAGCATGCCCTGCCTCCCTGCATGATGTCATATACCAATGAGGTTCCAGGGGGAGGTGCCCTTCAGGGCTTTGTGCCCTTCAGAGAGCTCCACAGTTAATGATGAGTCAGGCTGTAAAGCGTGTCCTGAACAGCTACAGCTGCTGCGCCCAGAAGCAAAACCAGGAGCACAGCGCAAACACAGAACATTCCAGCAATTTCCACATTCGTTCACCATTTCATACAACACTTATGTCTAATTTTTCCATTTGTTGATGATCTCCCTTTCCTACCATAATATTCTCAGTTGTATTAGTTCCCAAACCTACCAGTCCACCTTCATTTAAATTATTTTATTTATTTATTTATTTATTTATTACGTAGCAGTATAAATATTTTAGTTACGGTCATTTAACCTTTGAAACCTGGCTTTGGATTGTATCGGACCCAAGCTTGTTAGAACCAATCCAATGTAGAATGTGTCCTAAATTTATGACACAATACTGCCACCATGTGGCAACAACACAGAGCCAGAAGAAAAGGCGTCACTTGCATGCCAAGAGGACTGATATAATACTGATAATGGATGAAAACATCCTGCCACACAAAACAGGGAAACAATATCTCCTTCGGATAAAAAAATGCACATATCACCCAGTGTATATCCAATTCACTTCTTATTAAAATTTATATCTAACATTAAATACATCTTCTATTACGTAATTAAGGCACATTAAAAATTTGAACACAGTGGATGATGGTATCCACCTGAGGTGACAGCTTTGATCAGTTTGACATCGAGTGAAGTTTCACAAAAAATAAAACTCACGGTTGTGAACTTTTTCAATTTACCCTGAAAAATCACAAGTCTTTTTTGTAGTGCACTGCATGTCAGACCGATCATCTGAGGATAAAAGATGGATTTTCCCACTTTTATGTGCTGCAAATGGCTGGTCATATATTGACTTTTATGTACGCGAACTTTGTAAAGTCACTCCATGAAGACTTTTTCCTTTAAGACTAAGCCTTCTCAACTCGGTGTTTAATAAATGACAACAGAAAGACCTAAAGCAGTCGACAAACATGTTACAGCATACGAAATTATGACAAAGCAACCTAAAGATATGAGAGAGTCACAGAAATGTCAGTCAGCATGGAAAAAAGTACACAAGAGTCAATGTCTGGAGAAACTGGGAGCACCTTAAGAGCTTAAGAGATTCCTGCAGCTGTCATACACTGCAACATCCAGCGGACCGACCGTATGTCAAGAGGGACATGGACGTTGGTGGACTCCAGAAAGGTCCATAAGAGGAAGTGTTCTGGTGCAGCACTGAAACTTCAGCTCTGTACATTTGTGTCCTTGTCAGAATATTGTTCTTAAAAGTAAACAGATGGCACAAGCATCTAAATGGTTCATATTCTCTTCTTTTGTGAAGTGTGCAGAAAGAGCCCATGGCAACATAATAACCAATTTAGTCACATCTGCACCTGAACGCCTGAGCCCCTGTCTATCAGGAAGAGAACTGGGTCATACTTTCTCCATACTTCCTCTGAGCCTTGCAGACATTGGTATATGGAAGCTGTTTTGAAAAACTGCTTTAGTTAATATATTCAGCTGATGGGCAAGACACTACAAACATGCTTGTCACTTTGAACAAAAGCGTCAGCAAATGAATGATGTAAACACATGTAATATGGAGGTTATTCTTAGTATTCACCGGAACAGAACGATCAGCGTGTTTTTTCAGAACGCTGGGAATGTAAAACAGTAGCAATCAGGGTAGTACTACACTAATGACCTCTCAGGCAAACGTGCGTGGTTTACTTGCATAGAAGCACCACTTGCAGGAAGACAATATGCTTTCCATCCATCCGTCCATCCATCCATCCTTCCATTCACCTATCCATTTGCTCAGTGGTTCCCTACCTTTTTTGGCTTGTGTACCCCCTTGCAAGGTTGTTTTTGTCTTCAGTATCCCCTGATGTTATGATGTGAACTTTGTTAACTTTTGAAGGTAATTTTTAAAGAAATTTCCAGCTACTTGTCAAAAACATGTTAATTTCAATTCTGTAATTCTGCCAAGTACCGTACTCTTTGAAGTGCTGCTGAGTAACCCTGGGAGTTTTAGTACTCCCAGGAGAGAACCACTGCATTAGCTAAGCACTTATCCTTTGCAGGGTTGCACATGGCTAACAGCCTATCCCAGGCATGCTAGGATGCAAAAAGTGGGGGGCGCATCGCAAACTTGTGCCTTTAAATGTTTGACATAATTTCTGTGAACCTTATAAACATATCAACTGATTCTCAGTTGTAACAACTTGGTTTTAAGGATCATTGAAACAACGCACAAGGCAAGGTAAAGCACATAAACCGAATGACATGACACGAGAATGCGTGTACACTCACACAGAGGGCACCTAGTGTTCTGCAGGACCTACAGTGCAGACATTACATGACAATGCAGTAATCCGTAAGACCATAAAGCAGAGAGTAATGTCTGGAACTGATAAAAGGTTTTTTTATGTCTCTCTTCCTTTCTGTAACACCAGTAATTCAACAGCTAAAAAGACCTTTCCAGCCAATTGAAAGCTAGACATTCAAAATTGAAAATTAAAAAAATATAAAATTCCTGACAGTAAGTGAATAACCTGCAGCTACTATAGCAAATATCATCCAAGTGACATTGGTATTAAACTTTTAGATTCAATTCAAGTTACATCCTTCACACAATTATGCACACTGTAGCGGAGTTTGCCAAACCTATACTCTGGACAGTTAATTCAATGCAGCAAAATATGAATGAAGGGCAGACGAGGATGAAAACCCTCCTGTCAAATCAAGGAGTACAAATATCACAGAGTTATTTTTCAAAGTAACATGTAATATGTACGAACACAAGAAGCCTCAGATCTATATAGATGCAGCCCCCAGAATGTGCAGTACAGAGCAGGAGAGGCACACTCAAACACACGATCCGCTTCTGCTGCGCCATCGCCCTGGTAACAAACACTGTTAGCGTATTCCCTGGACCTGCCCGCACCAATGGGGGACACAAATCATGGTCTGTTGGGGAGAAAGGACATCACAGCACGTGGGCAGGGAGGCGTAAAGATCACCTGGCATGCTCTCCCTCTCAGTCCATACACAGCAAACTGGTGACAAACTGCACATATAAATATTTTTATTTTTTAGTTTTGCAGCTTTTTTCCATCTTTTGTGAAGAATGACATGTAAGTTACAGTTATTAAGTAATAAATCACCTACTTTGTTTAAAGTACTTTAATTGAGGTCGTCTTATTAAAACTTCAATGCTGCAGATGTCCTTTTGAGAAAAGCCGGATTGATTAGTCGCACTCACCAGCGTCCTCAGCGGTTTTGCTTCATCTTTTTTCACACTTGCCGGTTCACTTTCGCACTCAACCAGAGGGACACATGCTGTTTTGTGGAAGGTCGTACGATGGAGTAATCAGTTCCCGGGCTCTTTTCAAGCAAGGTCAAGTGTTAGCACCTGCAAGAAGGCCTTGGCTCATGCAGCACTGAACTCAAAATCAGCACCTTGTTTTAACCAACATGTTCGCATGGACAACAGCTGATACAGGAAATCTGGGAACTGCAAACACCTACGGAAAGTTCAGAGTTTAAATAAACCCATTTTATAGTTTGATACACATGGGACCATTTTCCCTTCAGTGCTCATGCACAGGCACATACATGCACACCAAGAGATGCACACATTCACACACAATACTCATACACACACTTTCAGCTGTTTCTGGTTCCCCGACATACTCACGGTCTATTATCTCAGTATGAGTTTCTTCTTTTCTTTAACAGCTTTGCAGGACCACAGTAAATCCTGTTTTACGACAAAGCTTTGAGTGCTTGGATCAACATTAACGTCCCAATACAGAGATCTGTATCTCAGCGCTTCACCATAGCCGACCCTAGTATCAACCTGAAATTGAACCAATATTAGAAGTGAGCACTTTAAGCCGAAACTGACATCGCAGCCTTCAGTCCTCTGCAGGCACAATAGCCATGGACATCAATATCGGATGTCCTGGGCTGTGCAAGTCTGCAGGAACAAGTCAGCAGCAGGTGAGGTATGAAGGGCTAGCAGCACATGGAGATGAAGGGTGGGACGCATTATCCCTCAGGAAATGAGTGTGCCAGCGCAAAGCCGTTCAGCTTGGCGCATTCCGCAACTTCAGGATTTTAAACAGGGGAGGCATTACTGCCAGCCAAGGAAGTGGGAACACAAATCTGGTTTGATGGGAACGTTGCTATTCTACCCCCACCCAAAAAAGGCAGCTTCAAGGCTTGTTAAGCTGCTTATTATCATGTTTAATAAAAAATATTTAACTTACATACATTTCATGCAGGAGTAGTTTTGGCAGTTACCCGATTGCCGGGTTCAACTCAAGAGTATGATGTAATGTATATTTAATTTCAGAAAGTGTTTATCTCTAAATAAAGCAACAGCATGTGCTACTACTGATAGTCACTCTTTTTTGGCTGACTTAGACAACCTTAAATGCTAAGGAAATTTAGTTTTATAGATGGTCACCATCTATACATTCTGCCCACTCCCAACCAAAAAAATGCCCATCCATCTACTCCACAGTCCATTCCTCCTTGCACAGATAATCTCCCCTTTTATTGGTAAACTGTCAGCAAGTACTTCATCCACAATATCAGTGTACTACCTTCATAACAGGATGCCTACAAACATACACTGACAATGTAAACCCTGGAGATCACCTGGAAGCATATGTGGTCATGCCAAAATGACAGCGATCCAGGATTAGATCTGAGCAGATCAAGGTTAAACAAGTGCATAATCATCCATCCATCCATCCACTTTACCTCTTATCCAATTCAGGGTCGCGGTCTGCATATAATCAACCAAATGGAAATAAAAGTAGTGTTTTCAGAATACATGGTCTGGAATTTTGGAAGATGTGGTTTCAAAAGCGTTACCTTCCCATTAGCTAGTGAGATATTTAAACTGACTGTGGAAAAAAAAGTAAAATATTTAAACATTCCTGAACATACAGTCATTACTGCTGGGGTTTAACTGCAATTCTAAAGGCAAGTACACAGCTTCCCATTTTCGGTTTAGCAACACACAGCAGCTGCCCCTTCTTACACAAATGGAACAGACACACACCTTAGTGTCAACACAAATTTTCTTTAACTGTACGTGTACATCGGTATTTGGCATACGTTAGCACAGATGCATTTCTGTTTGAGCTGCCAGGATCGTACCAACAACTCCCTCCCGCTGACACCACACGTCTGTCCCTACCGGGGGCAGCGCGTTCACACCGGACTTCATTTATCCTCAAATTAATCCCATTTGTCACACCGCCCGCGCACCAGCGACAGGATTACGGAGAAACCGTGGGGCGTGAGACGCGTTCTGAAGGAAGGCACATAAGGCAAACTGGGACTGACGTTTTTGTCCACAACATGTCCGTTTTCACCGGGTTTCTGCCAGCGTGAATACATAACAGAGATTTTTGACCTCACAAATGACACACAAGTAGTTGCTGCAGTGTTACAAAAGCGTATACAAATAACGTGTTGTGTTTAAAAGTGCATGCATACAACACATTATTAAATAAAATGTTTTTTTTTTTTTGACTATCTCATACAGTAGGCGGCACGGTGGTGTGGTGGTTAGTGCTGTCGCCGTCGCCGTGCACCTCTAGGCCTGGGGTTCAATTCCTGCCTTGAGTCTGTGTGTGTGTGGAGTTTGCATGTTCTTCCTGTGCTTGGTGGGTTTTCTCCGGGTGCTCCGGTTTCCTCCCATAGTCCAAAGACATGCAGGTTAGGTTGATTGGTGAGTCCAAATTGCCCATTGTGTGTGTGTGTGTGTGTGTGTGTGTGCCCTGTGGTGGGCTGGCGCCCTGCCCTGGGTGTCCCCTGTGCCCTATGTGCTCTGGGATGGGCTCCAGGCTTCCCCGCGAACCTCGCCAGGACTAAGCGGTTAAGATAATGGATGGATGTCTCATACAGTAATAAATATCTAAAGATTTGCCTTTCTGTACAAAAGATGGAAAATTACAGCAGAAACTTTATTTTCCGGTAAGGTTAACAATTGCTCCCACACAAAAATGTTTGAGTTGACAGATCTTACAAAGTGACACAAAATGGTGGTGTTTGTTTGTTGGTGAAGGGACAAACCAGAGAGAATACACTGTAAAGCCAGAAGATCCTGCCATTAAGGTATTTTCTTGTCTGTATGGAATATCTCAAGAAGGGGAGGTCCATGTTCCTGTTAATTGATGCCTTTATCATCTGAACACAAATGGGAAGTACACAGCGCTGTTTAGCCCACAATCCCACCAATACTTGGGTTCTTCCATTAAGTGACAATTTTGCTGACTTCTTCTTATTAGAGGTCTGCATATCTGATATAAACATGGTGACCCTGGACATAAGGGCCCTTTAATTCACACACACAGACCACTGTCACTGTCTGCAGTGCTTCAGATGTATCTGTAAACTGCACAGCTGTGAACTCAGCTCTTAGCTGCCCCTTTCTCCACCTGCCATTAGGTGCTTAAATTGACATACAGAAACAGTAGCACCGAGGCCCCAGGCTCCAAACTTGAAAAGTAACATACTGGCTGCTGCAGAAATGTTTCAAAAGCTGGTGGACTTGGAGTAAATTTGGGCTGTCTCTCATGGAAATGTTATGAATCAAATAAAGCCTTCCCACTGACATAGACTGAAAACAAACAGGTCAGCTACCCTCGTTAGGTTTCTCTCTCTCTATTACATTGAAAGTGGCAATTATTGCAGACTAATGTTGCACTTCCCTTCCACCTTAGCCTTGCTTAAAACAAACAGCTTCATTCCTTTCCAGAAAAGCCATTAAATCATAATAGAAAGTCAACCTATACACTGAGGTAATGGATTGATTTTAGAGTTACGGTTTATTTGGCAATGCTGTCCTTTCTTAAAGAGGGACTGGGAATCAGCTGTACTATCTAAAAATGTAAATATCAGTAGCATCTGTTTTAATGTACTGTAATTGTTTGTTATGAGATGCTCTCACAAGACTAATCTGTTGTTTAGTGATTGATTTTCACACCTTAGTCAGCCCGCTACCCAGCATGTTCCAATTTATCAAACACTTTAGTACGTTGCCTCACAGCTCCTAAGTGCCACTTAGAAAGAACGTGTCTTCCTGCCTTTTTGTATTTCGCACCTTCAGCCCCTTACTAATTCAGAATGAGCACGCTCATCTTTAGCATGTACAAGCTTTCTCTGCAGACTTGCTCTTGCACTCCAAATGGAAAAGAGAGGGTTGTTTGGTAAATTAGCAATCGGAGTGCATCAAAATGCCATCGTTTTTAAATCCTGCCTTGCCAAGCTTCACGTGGACGATGGGGCAGGTGTTCCGCCATTTACGAGATGGTGCCGACTTAGCGGTACAACTCAGATAAACACAAACACATTCTGAAAAGAAACGCTCCATTAAAATCCATGTGAACAACAGAGAGAACAGAACTGGAGCCACTTTTGAACCCACAGCTCTGGAGATGAGAAGCGGCAAAGCTGCCCGTTAAAGCACCCTGTCACACAAGTGCAAAAATAAAAAAGCCACACAAGTCACTTTTCATAAGGGCACACAATAAGTACATGAATTTAATGAGGGACATCTTAGCACTTTCGTTTATCATAATCAATAGTCTCAGAGATGGCTGCATAAAATTAAACAGAGGTCTGGCGCCTGGGAAGAAGTGTGAATTTTGAGTTCCCCAAGACAGCATCTGTGAGACGTGGGGAGAAGCACTAATGGGGAATTGACATTCATATTAGTGCTTGGCCCTGCAATAGAAAAGGCAGGCGCAAAAGCTGCCCCAAAATCTCTGTGCCTCAGGAGTTTTGGATTAACAGCATTCAGGCAGGCGAAGGTTAGTGGCCAGGTGAAACAGTGAGCGGAGACGTTACCAAGGGAACAGATGTTACGGATGTCTTTACGAGATGATGCGAAGTCAGTCTACACTGATCGTGCCTTTTCTCCTTTAGACACGCTTCCGTTTGTTCACTGGGGCTATAGAGCATTCAGCAGTGTAGTGTGTACATTTACATTTAGCTCACGCTTTTATCTGGATCGACCCATGGTTTCATCCATTAATACAGTGGGATCTTTTACAGGGGTATTTTGGATCAAGTAGGAAGTTTAATGATGATACAGCCTCGCATATTTTCAGACTAGCAACCCACAGGTTATTAAGTCCTTGTCCTTAACAGCCATTCCACCAAATGTCCCATATGGACTGACATAAATCCAACTGATTCTCTGTTGCTCAAGTGAATTCTGTTGTTAGATTACATTTTTATAGTCTATTAGCATCTGTTTTCATCTGGGCATTTGCTCTGCAATTTCTTGTTGGCCGTCATTCAAAAACCTTGTACTGTAATTGGCTGTGCTGTACTATCAATTGCTTTTAGTGAATGTATGATATGTATGAATTAAAGATAAAAACCATTTCTCTTGATGCCAAACCTTTTAGAAAATCTTTCCAGGCCAGACGGAAAGTATTCATGACCGCGGCACAGATATGAGATATTGGAGTGAGTAATCACTGTGATGAGGACAGGCTGGCCATGGTATTTACCTGTACTGTTTTCAGAATTCCCTTGTTGAGATTCACCTGTGCTTTCCAACACATCTCAAATAAGAGATGCTTTTTTGTTTATGCACAGAGAAATGCACTGCACAGACAGGCCACGGTACGGTCTCTGTGCATAGAGAAATGCACTGCACAGACAGGCCACGGT
>JABJVR010000103.1:8340765-8374556 GCA_025773905.1 Chitala chitala | reverse complement strand
GGTACGGTCTCTGTGCATAGAGAAATGCACTGCACAGACAGGCCACGGTACGGTCTCTGTGCATAGAGAAATGCACTGCACAGACAGGCCACGGTACGGTCTCTGTGCATAGAGAAATGCACTGCACAGACAGGCCACGGTACGGTCTCTGTGCATAGAGAAATGCACTGCATAAGCTTCACAGAAACCATTTTAAGGCTCATATGTTCCAGCTGGGCTCATTGGTTTTAAAAGGGGTATGTGCCATTCTGAGAGAAGGACCACATGGAGATGCTACAAACATCCACATCTACAAGGCCAGGCCACTGAAATACCAGCTCCGTCCAGTGCAGTGGGACGCACAGAGTCATATGTAGTGTGTCCACAGGGATATATGGTACTCCTGCTGCATGGACAGTCTTCCTGAGGACACTCTGTTCTCCTGCACGCTGCTGTCCTTGCAGCTGACTGACTTCACACCACAGCAAAGGGGGGTGTGTGTGTGTGTGTGGGGGGGGGGGGTGCAGGTGTTCCTTTTGTTCTGTTTGGGGTTTCTCAGGGCTGCTGGGCAGACTGTGACTCCCAAACAACCAGCACCCTCACACAGAGCTGCTGTCCCACAAACCTCTACCAGCCAATAACAAGTGAAGTGCATCAGGCAAAAACACATAGAGGTAATCACCCCTTCCAAAAAATGTCCCAAAGGAAAGTGCTGACCCTTAAAATGCTCGCTTGTTTACGTGATAAATGCAAGATATGTAACTGCATCAGTTTACTGCTGCAGCCTAAAAAATATACTTACGGTGAAAGACCAAAACAAACCCTAAAGCTTTATTAATGGTAGGTCTACAGTGTATTGTAAATTGTGCTCTTTTAACTGGCATTATCAGTTCAAGCTAAATCAAATAAGTGAGACGTTGCTCATACTAATGCAGATGCACCCTGTTCTAAATCAAATGGTACATGTAGACTTTCAATAATTCATAAAACCTCACTGCAGACACATTACAATAACTGCAGATAGGAGGAAGTAGGCCACAGTACCCTCACATTTTGAGAATGGTGAATCCACTGTAGACTTCAGTTTGAGCTCTACATACAACACTTTTCATAAACATGCACCATGCACAGCACATCATTTCATTCACTTCTGTTGTACAGAAAAGGAGAAGAATGTGTCGTATATATCACACATCTGTACATGGTTCTAAACAAAACTCACATTGTGCATGTAGGCACGGCTGCTCCAGTGCATCATGGAAGACTGCTGATAGAAAGCATGAGCGGACTTACTAAACTTCACTGCCAAAGCTGGTCTTCATGAGGATGGTTTCTCCTGTCTGGAGTGAGGCCCTCTCCCACCCACCACCATGCTACACTGAGATTCATTATTTAATTTAGCACAATTTTACAGCTACAATCCATTTCCCAGGGTATGTCACACCCACATGTAGCCACGTCTCTCCTCCTCGTCCTCATTAACCGTGATTGCCCCCACCTGTACCTTGTTATGTAGTGATGCATTTAAACCCAAACCTGTGAATGTGTCATTGCAAAGTATTGCTGATCTTGATAAGTAGAGGCTGACTGAAATTCAGCTTCGGCGCCGAAAGTTGGCAAATGACGTCTTTCGGGGTCATTTCGGCTTCGGCTGAAATTGATACAGACTTTCGGTCGTCAACCGAATGTCTATTTTTAGAATGTTACAGTAGCGCTGTTTATCACTCCGACTCTGACTGCGCAGTCAGTGCTGGGCAGTCCGAAGGATGTTCATTCAGTCATTGACGTCCTGCTTTAGTTTATACGCGTGTTGTTACTGAGACTCGTCTGACAATATTGTAACGTCGGTGCCGCGACCAATGGTCAGCAGCCGGGAAGGGCGATTATGCACTTTCCCCGTAACCCTTGTAATTTAGATATGTTCCACCCTTACACAGTTAATAAAGCGCTTGGTAATCACTCTTTCGTGTTTGTCATGACTAGCCACCGCCGTTGCAGCATTGACACTGAGCTTTAGCCTGTTAGCGTAATTACAGCAGTAGTTTACGTATAACCGAAGCGTGTCTGTTATTTAATAGTTCTGTAGCGAACTGGTGAGAATTAACCAATTAAAATACATGTCTGCACCGCCGCCCAGCGTGGCCAGTAAACAGCTGTTTAGTGCAGCAGGACAGCTGTATGCTGACCGGCGTAGCAACTTGCTGGGCGAGAATGCAGAAGAACTGTTGTTTCTTAACTACAATATTCTTTTGTTTGGATTTAATTACTTAACAGTATTTATGTTCATAAATTGTTAATAGTGATGTTAATGGTTAGTGATTGTTAATGGTTAGTTGTTTATTAATAAAAGTGGCATAGCATCATGGCATATTTCATAAATCTTGTGTTCGGGATTTTTTTGGGTGATATATCTTTCGGTTTCGGCCGAAAGTCAATTTGCAACTTTCGGTTTCGGCTTCGGCCAAAACCAAAAAAATCAATTCCGGTCGGCCTCTAATGAGGAGTACCATATGACTAGTTGTCCCCCCCATGTGGTTGGCTTTTGTGCCCTTCTGTGACACCATTACCTTTGGCCCTGCTTGCATTTTGCCTGTTTCTTCTCTTATGTTGTCTGGATTGCCTTTACTGGAGAACTGTAAATCATTACATTTATGGTTTCTGGATTACAAACTCTGTTTTCAACTGCCTCTGATTACTTGCAATAAAGTCCCACACTCTGCAACTGGGTCCCTCTCCTCTGTTCTCAGAGTCTGGGCGTTACACAGTAAAAAGAACATCCTGCAACATCAGGTAGAATGGTGGATGAGTTACAGCTGAGAGTGAGCTATGCTGCCCTATGAGGTTAAAATAATTTGCTGAGCTGGAGCAAAATGCAGGTGGCACCACCAGTGTGGCGGGCAGAACGCCACACATCACATTTGTTCCATGGAGAATGTGCGTAGCCTAGAGCGCACTGCGACAACATGGCAATCATCTGGACCATGTAGTCATGATGCCGTCAAAGGGTTACATTTGGAATACCATCTGAACAGCAAATCCATGGATAAAGGGGAGATACGAGCTCAAGTTCATAACCTGGTCCCAGTGCATTGCATATAATATTTTAAGGGTGAGAACAATCTCAGATAATAAGATGCCCAAACTACAGGTTATAATAAATGTCATCCTATGTCCTTTGCTGAATAATACTGTTAAATAAGGCCACATCAGACATTTATAGCTGAAATACCATCTTTATATAACTAACTGCACCTGGCCTTTCAGAGAACTTCACTCAGTTAACAGACTGACACATGTTAACCAAATAAGACAATAGTTTGCAAAATAAATGAGAAGAATATTTTGATTTATTTTGACAGCACCTACTTTCAAACAATGACTGGATAACAATTACCTTTCATGCAAGTTACAACTGCTGTAGGAATAGGTGACTTTTTCACTAGGAAAACCTGCCATAAACCTTCCAACATGGTGAATTTGAGCAGACCATCTGAACAGCAACAAGAGAAAACTGACCTTTAGGGATTATACATTATCATAATTCAGTGATCGAGCACATTCTTCCGCAACACGTAGATATATATAAAACAAAAAGCTCTCCATTAAAAAATTTTACAATTAATTGGGGATCCATCTTGGCAGAATAATATAAATGTTTTTCATCCTAATAGTGTAGGGTTAATGAAAAACATGTTAGCAAGTGCTCTGTGTTCACTGCAGCCCTTGTCAAGGCAGCTTGAGGTTAAATAAAACATGAATTAAAAAGGCAGAGAGAACTCAAGTATGGCCAAAAATAGCACAGCATCTTCCAAAATTCAGATGAAACAGCCTTTTCATTTCAGAAAGGAAGGAATGTATTTACTTCATTGAATTTGCTGCTCTTAATTTGAGTCCTCAGCAACGCTAACGAGCTAAGAGACGTGAAATGGAATAGCATCTGTGTTTATCTCTTCTGTAACGCACTAAATTGGAAAATAAGTAAAGAGTTTTGACTATCGTATCATCCTCCAGAAAAATTCCTGTCAGTACATGAGGAAACATAAAAAATAGATGATGCCTTCACAGGTTTAATTTTTTTTTCCTCCAGTGCCTTCCAACCCGATTCCATAATCTGATCCTTGCATTCAAATGCTTCACTGTAGAGGTTTCTAGGTTGTCAACGCCATAAGCAGAATTTTAATACCCATCATGTGACAGTCAGATCAGTGATGCGTTCCTGCATAGCAAATGAAAAGGCTAATGAGCCAATGGAATATTCAAACAAAGAGCATTATTTATAAAATAAAATAAAAATTTAAACCTTTGAGGAGGACCTCTCCCTGTTGCATTTCACCATACCACATCTCAAAATGTCTCATTATTGTCTACTGTCAGAAAGGAAGAAATGAATCACTAAATTCCACATTGAAAAGTATACAAGTGTTAATGCAGAAAGCCTTGTAGTCCTGTGTATACACGGGCAGAAACTGGACTAAAGCATAATCCACAATTTGAGGTATTAATCACATGGGGCCCGAGTTCCGTAAAGTCAAACAGAAGAGATTAGAGACCTGCAGCTCATTCGGTTTCCTCGTGATCCCACACAACGTGTCCTTGAACAAACCTCTGCGATGCATGATGCCAGCATAAAACATAGCTGTCGCTTCCATTAACACTGTGCAATGGTCAGTGATTTAGTCATCATTGCATGCAGAGTATAATCTTTGCTCGGATCTGATAGAAGGCACAGAAGGTAATAACACAGTTCTCCTCATTCAGTTTTATTCCTCTTCAATTCTTCAGGAATAATGCTACGGTAACAAGACATAAGAATGTGTTCCACTGAATCAGGCTGTTTAACAGACTGCATTTAGACCAGCAGTAAGTTTACCTTGTGAGCAGAACATGAGGGTTCTCCAGTGAACTGGACATTGGTTGTTGCTGGTTGCTATTGGTGGATCAGCCCAAACAGACTTAAGACAGAAAGCTAAAGCTTTAAAGACTAATTTGTCAGATCAACTTCTAACAGTTTTCCCAATCTGTTCCTCCTCCGCGAAATCCTGTTGACAAATTATGCCACATATTACAGCATAAAATTATCATACGATGGCTATACGAATTTTTTCACAATTCCTTTTCCATCTACTGTTGCTAAATGTTATCTTTAAATCTTCACCTGACACTGTCAGCGTACACATATATTACTACATCAACAACAGCTAGGCTCCAGACTGCAGGAAACAGAAGGCTATCTGATCGCTTTAGTGTCCAAGTGTAAAAAAACTGGAGATTTAGGCATTCAGAACTGAAGCAGAGCAAACAACCCAGTACCACTTCAGATTAAAATATCATTATAATGCAAAACCTCCACATCAGAGCAACTGAGTCACCCCTGACTATGACTAGACTAAAGAGCTACCCTCAGGTCAATGTCAGTGTATAGCCTCTCTGGTCACAGCCCCTGGGGTGACAAATTAGGCACCAATGAGGAGGTGCATCGTTACATAAAAGGACTCATCAAGACAATCTTATTTCACAGGCCCAGAGGACACTGACGGGTGGCTCATGCTCCGTGCGGCATTCGACCCAGGGATGCTCCCATTCATGTCTGAACTGCATCTCACGTCCCTGCTTCTGCTCACATCCTTCAGCCACCAGATGGGAAATGAAAGGCCCACATTTCAGCCCCTGTGGACCGCCTGTATCACAGTAACACAAGCATAGTCCCAGCCGGCTGACACTCTCAATTAATGCTCTGTGCCACACAGACTGTAAGCAGGAGTCTGAGTGAATGGCGGCGTGGAGGCATTAACATGACAGGAGGCATGGCTCACTCAGTTCTGGAACAGAGTCTCTGTAAGGAAGGGTGTGCTCAAAGATGGAAAGAGAGGAGCTCAGGTACTCACTGGCCTGCATGAGCTGTCCCTGGCGGCCGAACACCTGGGAAAAGGTGGTGGGGCTGCAGGTGAGCGTGTCATCCATGTCCGGATGCTTGGAGAGGTCCTGGTTGCGCCCCTTGTACCCTTGGAAACACAATGTCCCAACGTGGCAAGGCGGAGGTCCAGATGCGTCACGGCTGGATGGGCAGCGGGATCCGATGGGTTTCCTCTCTCACGTCAGCTCTCAGCGTGCCTAAACCCTCAAATGCTAGACCTTCCTGGGTGTGTGACACGAAGGCAGGGCAGCTCCCTAACGAAAAGCAGGACGGCAGAAGAGGCGATAATATGTATAGCGCACGTGTGTGCGTCAGCTTTCTCCAGTGTCCCCTCTCGCTGTTGCGTCCGCTGCTCTGGCCGCCCTCGGGTGGCCACTGCCTTCACCAGCAGCCTCTGCTGGGCTGTGCTGACGACAGGAGCCAGCTGTGCTTCTGGCAGGTAACTTCCTCCTCCTTCTCTCTTTCTGTAGCACACAGAAAGTCTCCTGGGGTGCCCGGCTTGAGAGCTGAACACCGTTGTCAATGAGCTCCTCTTATCTGTGGAGTGCACTCCTGTCCGCTCACTGCTCTCTCTCCCTACTACCCTTTTCTGTCTTGCACTCTTTTACTCAGTTGGTGTGTTACAGTGGTAGATGTTCTCCTTTTCCTCTCCCTCCCTCTCTCTCTCCCTCGCTGCTGTGCTTTGCTGTTAGATGTTCTCTTCTCCCCTCTCTCCCCCCACTCCCTGCCGTACACATCCCCACCCCCCTCCCCAACTCCGGCAAAGACTTAGGTCCGTCTTAGATCAGCAGCTGGAGCTGCATTGGAGTGGATGTAGAGCTCCTGGATAAAGACCTTCCTCTACTCCAGCCCTCCCTCTGTGTCTTCCTCTGGGGGGAGGAGCAAAACACTGGAGCTTTATTAAAGTATTAATTATGTTATGTATCCATAAGAAGAGGCGCTGCCAAGACAAACTGCCAACTAGTTAATTATTTCCCATTTGCCCCAGCAAAAGTCATTCAGTGTATTTATGGTGGGATTATTCAAATTACAGCACTTGTTGTACAAAACACCAATTGTATGGCATCATTTTATTTATTAACCAGGGCAACAGACCAAAACATTTTTTTACATAAGCCAAAACTCTGCTGAATTTGAAGAACCTCTTTTCATTTCGAAACACTGATTACAGGAAGTAAATTTTTGGAAATACCCAAGGAACACTGCCAATGCCCGCATCCCTACTGAGTGAGAATCTTTCAGACCAACATACTCCAGTTCAGTGTCTCTCTCTGTCTCTCTCTCAGGCACAGACACACAAAGTATGTAATGTAAAATCCACATACATATAGATATTATAAGGAGTTAGAGACTTATCACTATATGTGAAGGAAAGTGTGCAATAAATCCAGAATTTGGCATATGTCAGATACATGAAAAACAACACTATATTCCATAAATGCATTTTTATAAGTAGATGGTCTACTAACGTTAGCATTGGCAATGAGTGTGGCTGGAGCATAAATGAGCATTTCAGTGCTATCACAGCAACAATTTTGAGACCTTTTAATACAATAGTAATTCAAAAGTGGATCTGAGTGAGACCATGGCATCAATGTGGGGAATCTGTGGTACATTCAGTGAGGACCAGAGTGAGACCAGGGTAAAGTATACATACACTCTGAATGCTGAGGAACTGTGACCATGGCAGCAGAGTTCAGTTACTAATCCTTCTACACTTTCACCAGTTTCAATAGTTTGCACCATTTTCTTAGTAAGCCATTAACACATACAAAATACTTTCAGGGAGTTTGTGTGCAGTTTGCTGTGATGGGTTAGTTAATCATTCTTACAGTTCATTTAATCCCGCTGAAATATGCACCCCTATGGAACTAATGAAAAACGGCAGCTCTCCAAAAACAAGGCCCCCAGGATGGGGAAAAACAGGAAGTATGAAGAAAGGCAGCAGTCCTCTTGTCCAGCCATGCAAATAACTTCCTTTAATACTTCTACCCATTACTAATAGCAAACACTGCCCTGTTATAGCACTGTACTCACAAAATGTAGAAAGAAAAAAAATCTAACTTGCATCAAGGACACACTTTAAATTAAAAGAACATTTTAACTCCTTAGTGGTCTGTTAAAATTTGTCCAATTACTTGTGTTTACTGTGGCAAGAATTTACAGCACTTGTTAGTGTACATAATTTCTTACATTAACACAAAGCAATTTACAAAATGTACAAAATGGAAAAAAATTTGCAGGATTTCAGAAGATGAAAGTGCTGGCAAACAAAGAGGATGCTATTTTCTCTAGAAAACATTAATCATCTGACACATTTTGTAGGATGCAGATGAACAAACTCAAAAGGGGGGATTCTGTCCAAAAATTATGTTAAGGTAGTAATTTTTCTTTTGAAAAGTGATACGCCTTTAAAGGATTTTTAATAAGTATGGAGACAAAGAATTCATTTCAGCTTGCAAGCAGGCTTAGCATCTGAGAACTGTCACTGCTAATCCCAGGTATTCAAAGGAAAGGACTCTCTCTCTCTCTCTCTCTCTCACTCTCTCTCACACACACACACACACACACACACACACGGCAAGACTGAAAGATGAAGTGGTTGGTCTTTACCACCTTGTGGCGTTTATAAATAAAGACACATCATCAAAACCACCCTCTGCTGCTTATGTTACCAGGCCTTTAACTAGTGGGGGAAAAAATCACAGAATCCAGTTGCCACTGTGTGCAAGATGAAAGCCAACACTATATTTCTGAGTAAATATTTTGGAGCACAGCCCATCCGTATCATGACACACACACACTGTGCAAATGAATTACACATATGATATGGAGTATATTTACAAGGGGTCCCTTAATAAGGCAGAACTGCTCCTCATCCCCATCTTCCCACCTTTAATCTTTCCCCCTCGTTTTCAGAGGTTCAGCTGTGACTTGTGTCTTGACTGTAATCCTCTCCCCCTTCTTTCTCAGTTCAATTCCTTTTCAAAGACCTTTACTAGCATGAAACTCGTGAAGCAAAAATTGTCAAAGCACATCAATGCATTAGCTTAATTTCAACATTTTATGGGTGAAAATAAACAGGTAACACTAAACATGATATTGTACAGTAAATATCATACTGAAAAACAAACATTAAAAATATACGGGATACATACTGGATAACTCTAAGATTTCTAAAGTCCATAAAACAATAAGCATACCAACATCTCTCTGCCTCTCCATATCTCTGACATAGTCAACACATTTAGTCGTCTCTTCGCATTACAGCCATGTGGCCTGATAGCTCATCAGCCAGTATGAGATTAAATGGACTGACTGGTCTTTACTGTCTCCTCTGGACTATTTGCTTCTGTTTTGCTGTAGGCCACCATGACACTTCTACACATAGGAAGCCTCTCTGCCATGTGGTCCTAATTAAGCAAATTATGCACCCTGGAACATTCCACAAACAGACATAACTGAAAGATAACATAGACGGTCCAGTGGACAGATCTGATAATACCTTTTGTGTCTGAGGTTGAGTATTGCGCCTGAGCAAATGCACCTATTTTAATCTGCACAACAATAAAACGTGAGTGAGAGGACTGACACAGCAAAGGTTTCGCACTTCATCTTCAACAGCTATTCATGTCCACCACACAGAACTGAAAGACCAGGAGAATGAGCAGGTATAGCTCTGTGAATATTTATTATTATAGAATTATTAACGCCTGAACACCCCGAACAAACCAAAAACATTTCCCGGCAAAAGCCAAAATCAGAACAGCCAAAACAGAAAACATCGGAGGGAAACGGTAAAATGCAAACAGACAGGTTTCCAATCTTCTAAGTGAACTGCCTCTGTCATGACAGGCGCTCCTGCAGGCAGCACCAGGCAGAATCCACGGGGGATGAAGGCGGGAGAAGTGAAAAAGGGCCCGTGGGCGTGGCATTGGAAGAAAGGATGATTCTCACAGGAGGCAAGGTAAGAAAAGCTTTCAAGTGACAGCTGTTCACAAGCAGCCAATAATGCAAACCTCTCCAGAACACCTAGGCTGGTCTACACATCTGGTCAACGGGACACGGGGAGGGCATAAATGAGTTGGCATATTTGCGCTTACTGTGATCACCCAGGCCCTTCACGTGTTGATCTTCCTGCTGAGGCTGAAATGTAAATTTCAAAACTTCAGTAAAGTTCCTCTTTTTTCCACAAACATATTAAATACAACATACAACATGGAAGGTTCTGGACATGAAAGCATAATGATTAGTAAAATTCATATTGTTAGATCCTCAATATGTGAGTCTGAATGTCTCATTTTAGAGGATACAGGTGCTTGGAACAGGTGAAAAGCAATCATGCTTATCACTGGCTGAGTCCCTCTAGATAGCTCAAAAGATTATCATAGGCATTTTGATGCTCATCAGGTGCCAGTAAGGCACAAAATACAACTCGCCTACATTCTCGATAATGCTGTCAAGCCTGGAGTCCACGGCTCAGCAAAGATGTGTGCGTGTATGTGCATAATAAAAAAGGAAATTTTTATTTAGTACCTTACTGTCGAATTGCATTGGATTGCATTTTTATTAGAAGAGCTAGAGCGAAGCGTGGCGCGGTCGGAGAACAACTTGCAGCCATATTTCATCGTGACGGGGAGAGCTCAGGGAGCCTCGGTGCACCGTAATCACAACCGCTGCTGGGGACCGTAAACAACGCCGCCACCCCGCCGCGAGCTGTCGTGCGGCTATAAACAATCCGCGCCCTGCTATTGCGCAAACGAGCCCCCTCTTTCCCAATAAAAACGTACTCAGATTTCTGAGTTAGTTCCTGAACCGTTCGCCATCAGATTCTCACTGGTAATGGAGGGCTAATGTCTTCAATTTAATTTGTATCGGCCATTTTCCAACCATTCCAAAGGTTTCAGACCGTGCCGTTACTTTTCTTTATCGTCGGGCAGGCCGATTGCCAGCTAATGCTGTCAGGATTGTGACATACATTCCTGTTGTGAAAGACCAGCTCAGCACAGTGGTATCGCAACAAGGGATAAGCATTCAAGACAGACTTTAACAGGGGTGTGTATGCAAAAGCTGAAACATCTTGTTAATAGCGTTTCAAGATTGCAAGTATTCCCTATTGTGTATACTGTTTATCAACTCATTACTTAATAGGAAATACCACGTACAAAAGTATAACATAAAAACTTTAATTGTAACCTAAGCATGCTTATCTTCCAGTACTTGCCAAACGAACATTGTTTTCTATACGAGAGTACAATAGTTGAGATTAACACTCCAAAAACGATGTTAGTGTGAATGGCTGTTGACGTAACGTGATAGGTGTAAATACAGCTCCCCCTCTGACAGGCAATATTAACGACAGTAAAAACGGGGAAATCGATGCGGTGTGCAAACGTGATATATAGTACTGCGCTTTAATCTACACATATTTGTGCGTCCTGCTTAAAAAGTCACAACATATCCATAACAAACTCAGAGACCACCAACAGTTCATTGTACACGTGAAAAAACTCCAACTGCAGCCTACAGAGGTTTTCTCCGGTTTCTACGGTTTCCTCCCTCAGTCCAAAGACATGGAGGTTATGTTGACTGGTGTCTCCAAATTGCCAGTAGTGTGTGCTTGGGTGTGTGCATGTGTGCCCTGTGGTGGGTTGGCGCCCCACCCTGGGTGTCCCTTGCCCTACGCCCTGTGTCTTCTGGGATGGCCTCCGGTCTTTCCACTACCCTGATTTAGATAAGCAGTATAGAAAATGAATGGATGGATGGATGCACCTTACAGAGCTGTGATTTTCTGCCTTTAAACTATTGCTATGATTGGAACAATAATAATAAAAATGTTTTTTTTTTCTCTCAGCACCGTTGAAAAGATTTTTAAGCTTAACAATACTTTTAAAACATTTTGTGTGTATTTAAATAATATTACTAAATACGATGAATTCTCATAAAGTCATAGAACCACAGGCTGTGTAAGTGATAGATTAATTAAACGCTGGCCACCCGCGACTCCAAACAAGATAAGCAGCTGGGTAATGGATGGATGAATTTAAATAATATGATACATACTTGTATATTCCAGGAAAATTACTTGGTATTCATTTTAGCACCCAAAGATGAAATAATGACTGCATAGCTAAATTCATGTTAGTCTCAAACATTGTCAAAAAACATAAACTATCTCAGATTATCAGAAAATTGCTTTTATCATGACCTTCATAGTATTACTACAATACAGTCATAAAATGAAGTATAATACTACCATCTCTATAATAAAGTGTATATTACTTGTCTCAGAATTTGTGTTTCAGATTAAATAAAGTGAGCCATCCATATCCAAGTGTTCAACTTGAAATTCAACTACATAAACCTTCCATATTTAATCAGGAAAGGTGTGGGAGATCAGTTAAACAACATCTTATGAATTGTGACTGATAACTGTTGGCTGGTGACAAGCTCATTTAAAGAGGCCTTCTGGGCAAGCAATAATCCATCATGGCTGACAATACCTTACAAACAAACAGAAGTGTGGCAAGGACATCTTCTGCAGCTAACTGGAGCTCAGATTGGGTAACATCACACAAATCACATGTCCCCATGCTAACAGAAGAATTTATGTTAAGATGATTTAAACCTATGATGTTGATGTAACAACTTTTGGCAACACCCTGGCAAAATGTTTTACAGTATATGGGGTCTCTGTATAGCATTAATAATCATACAGTCATCTATTAAAAACCGTTTTTGAATATACTCATTAACGTGGCACCTAACAAAAAAGAAAAAAAAACTAATAAGGCCAAGAGAGCAAGTAGCCCCATTTTCTATGTATTTGAGATGACTAATAAAAATTCACCAAATCTAACACTGTAATTGAATAGTGACCACGCTTGGAGGACCTGAGGCTGTAGACCAGGTGTGTCAAAGCACGGTTCTACAGGGCCGTAGTAAGTGCAGGTTTTTCTTACCACCAGTTCATTCATTGTTATTTCACCACTATCTTAGTTAGATATCAGTTATATTTTTGCGTCTCATAATTCTTTCTGATCATTTGTATCTGACTGCATTTAGCCGTCTTGATTTAAGAATGTAAGAATTACAAAAAAGAAAGTTTAAAATGAGACTCTTTGTGCTTTAATATCTGTAACAAAAATATATTTTACACATTACAGTGTTGTTCTAACTGCAGAATCAGAGCAGGAAATGTCTGGATAATTTAGCATGGTGTTTAATTCAAGCAATCATCAATTATATTCAAATTGTAATAATTAATGGACAGCAGAAACAGGTGCCAATAACAAAGAATGCTTAAGCAGAAGCAGTGGCTTAAGTGATCATAACCATGAAATGGATTAAAAGATCAAAAAAATACCATAACTTTTAAAAATTATAAGAAGCAACATTATTAAGTGTTCGTCATGCTTGTAAAATTCCAATTAGAAATGGATAAAGCTTGTGTAGAAATTCTGTATTGACACAGTAATTATAGAAATAAAAGTCAATGATGTTTAATTGACATTAAGGTTCATTTAATAGCAGAAATTGACTGAAACAAAAACCTGCATCCTCTAGACTGTGCTGTGACACCCGTTATGGACCGCTTGCACGTCTGCTAGAAATTGTGACATTTTTCATTATAGCAGAATATTTTCTAAGATTTGTTTAAGACACATTTGTCAACCCAAACAGATGCAATTCTATACAGCAACACATGGAAGCAGTCACAAAGTACATAACACCAGACTCTCACAAACTTTCTTAGAACTGCAAAGACACACAAATGTCCTAGATTTAGGACAAGTCATGTGTGTCTGTAAAGCCATTGAGTAGTCAGCAGGGCATTACAAACATGTCATCTGCACATATGGGGAACACGTTATGTTTTATATACAGCAGCAACCGCGTCTCACCATCTACCGACAGCACAGTTAACTCAGCAAATGTTTTATGTTATCATAGTGGAGACTGGCACATGTCACTAAAGTGTACTCAATGAAAACAAGTTAAAAAGGTACTTTGTATAACATTTATGTTAATGGTCACGCACAGCAAAACGTCGGTACTGAATTTTACTGAAAATCAAACTGGGGGAAATATTGATGTACTTAATCAAGGATTGATCGAGAGTAAAGTGGTTAGTGTTTCTCTAATATGCTCAAGTATTTTTTTTCTTAAACAAGGTCCAGCAATCTTGGCTCACAGACCGCCCCACATACATACAGGCCCCTCCAGCTCTGGACAAACCGCTGACGTTGGTATGCGGACAAACAGCTGAATTTATTCATGTACTGAATTAATTAGTTCAACTGGGCACTGGAGTGCTGAGGCAGAAGGGAAATCCACACATACAAAAGGCAGCCAGGACCCTTGGCAACTTTCCATCAAGTTATTTAATCTCAGCAACAGAACTGCAGCAAATACAATACTGGGATGCTGTAAGAAGAAAAGGGGCCAAGGAGGTTGGTTTCTGGGGGATCTTCGTAGCTGCTGTTCAGATATGTTTAACTGTAAGACCGAGTGGCTCATTGTTCATGATAGGGAGTGTTGTTACTGAAAGTGCAATTTGTTTTATGAAAAACAAGCCTGCCTGGCAGTGGTGGAAATGATGACAGCCTAGGCACCAGCAAACATCTCAACCATACATCATTTTCAGAAGTAAATGCAAATGTTTTTAATATCATATTAATACTATAGTTTTCAAGACATTAAACTAAAGATTGTTTGCCATTAAAAAAACAAAGGTAAAACAAAATTAATACAGTTTATAATAACATTATACTAAGTGTACAGCGTACATAATGTATATTCTCATTCCATTAATATAACAGTACAAATTAGATATAAGTACTTTATTTCTGAAATACTGTATTTAAAACTTTAATTTAGGTTTTTCTGTTTTATCTTAAAAATATAAAACATGCCTGATGCTATGATAAATACTGTAAGTATTTTAGTTTTATGCATATTCATAAACAACTTAGCCAGTTCAGAGTTGTATGAGGCCATGAAATCAAATCCAGGCAACAGAGGGAATACATACATACTACAGGATATCTGGAATTCCCAGTTACCTGAGCTACCTGTCTTTGCACTAGAAAGCAGGGAACCTGGAGGAAAACCACTGGTGAGAACATATTAACTCCACACACTGAGTGTTGAGGGCCAAATCCATAGCCTTGGAAGTATGAGGTTGCAGTGCTCCTCAGTGACCATTCTGACTTCGATTTTTAAGATGTATTACTCTACATGTGAAAATACAAAGTGGGTTATGTTTTCAACCATTTATTCAAACATATAGGTGGACTAAAATTTAAACTCAAGTTCTAAACACACATTAAAGCAACGTAATAAAGTTGTGCTAATGTGCTTACTGTATTTCTTGTTTAAAATCAGTTATTACAATCAACAACAGTCTTACTGGTTTGTAATACATTTGACCCAAGGCGGTCCCGTGTTTCAAGTTGATAGCTCAGTACCGGTTTGTTTTTTTTTTTTTCGGAGAAAAATTATAGACATATTACGCCCCCAACTGGACATTCTGAAAAGTAGTCTACAGTTGTACAGTACGTTACAATAATCATTAAAAAAGGTTACAATTACTAAAACGAGTCATCCGCTAAACAAGTGTTGAACTCCACGTTCAATAAACATCTTTTTCATTGTACATAACGCATCAGAAAAAAGGAGCGTTAAAAACGCAAATCGAGACTTCCGTTTTAAGTACGTAAACAAATTCAGATGTTTTAGTAAAAAAATAGTACCGCGTATATATTTATTAACAATATAAACTTATTTACAAATGCTATAGATTGTCAAGTTGCTTAGACCAGGCATTTTATAAAAATACGGAGGTATCACTCTCGCAGGAATAGAGGAATAAAAACCCCGATAAGTCCACTAACCAGCCTTTTGTCTCTAAGTGATGCTGTCAAAATCCATTATTGTGGAAGATTAACTGATCAGTTACTAAGATGAAATATATACTGATATATGCGGGGAGCGTCATACATGTTAAAAATTAAAGTGAAAGCACAGTCATTACCAGGTCTGTTGTAAGCTCTAGTCTGTTATTTAAATCTTTTAGTAAATCCAGTACGATATTACTATATATAAAATAATCTATATATAAAAACACAATTACAGTGCAACCTGCCGTGTAACCAACATACCTTGACTACAGTCCTAACATGAAGCCACAGCAGACCGCTCTTTACAAAGTTTAACTCATTTGTATGTTGTTTGTAGCTATATAAATGACAAGGAAGGTGTCACCAAATACCGTTTTATCCTGAAAAGACACCTGCACCCTCTTACAGAAAGTTGACTTGCAAGGAAAAAGCCCATCAATTTCAACATTGCCATGGATCACTTCTCAACTTCACCTTTCTGAGAGCCTGAACAAAAAGGCTATTTTACCTTTATCCTCTTCCAGCAACACCAAATAGAAGACCCTCTCAAGTAGCAAGTTTGGTCTTTGTTCCAGCCCTTATTTAACATACAAATTTCTCAAATTTTCAACCCAAACTCATATTACATGCTGATTTTCATTAGGCCTGAGAATCTGGGCACTCAAGCATTCCAGTTAAGTTTACCACACGAAGAAATTTAGCGTAATTTTCAGTCTTATGCAAGTCCTATGAAAAGCAGGGCTGAACTTCTACTTGGTTATTTATATACATGCCAAACTAATATACAAAGTTGTCAAGCTCTAGAGTGCCTTAAGTGTAAAGTATATTATTCTATGAGTAAAAATGACTCACCATTTGTAAAATTAAGCTATGTCAACACCTATTACCAAACAATGAGGCCAGTTATCTAAACTCCAAGAGGGTCTGGTCTCAAGGCCAAAGGCATACCTTCTCACTGGACCCCAGGCAACCATTGCAGACCAATGTTTTAATTACTAGTTCTGTGCGTTCAAGGTCATTCCTCTACACAGGTTTTTGAATAGGCATGCTTAGCTGAGTAATCATATTGTTACAAGTATACATTTACATTTCGTAAGGACTTTGTGCAATCCATCCTTACCCCTCCAATCCCAAAACATCACATTTGCTTTATAACATTCCAGACATCCATTACTCAGAAAAGGGAAAATACAAAGTGGAAATACAAACTGGTTAACATGGTTCCCTAAAATACCAATTTAATACTGACTACATTAATAACCACGAAATTTTATAAACTCAGCCCCCCCCCAAAAAAATCATTCTAAAAGCTAGTCAAACTGGGAAAAAAATTCTTTAATATTTCAATTTAAACAATGTTTCACTGGTCCTTTTTTTTTTTTGCTTTTTAACCTTGAATCATTTCATCTGAACATTCCATGTATACCTCTCCAGAAAAGGATACGAAGTATGAAGATTCCAATTCAGAAAGTGTGAATCATTTACAACAAAAACATCCATAGTGAAACATAAATTATTTTTAAATATATATTTAACTCACTTCTCTTACACAGGCTACAAGCAATTTTTTTTTTTTTTTTTTTTTTTTTTACATAAAGTTTTACACGAGAATTAAAATGGCTCCATTTTCCCAGGTGTATGCTGTCAAAACAGGAATGGAATAGAGACTAAGCAGTGTGGAGAGTAACAGGGAGAGAACAAATCAGAAGTGTTCTCAAGAGGTAGATTCTCCTGGGTTAGAAACATGCCAACAGAGTTTTCCAAAACTGACATTTTTGCTTTTACCCCTCTTCACCATGTTAAAAGAATTTAAAAAACACACACTGTCCAACAGCCTGTAAAGACATTATTTTCAACCATCCGTTGGATATGTGGATGAGTCCATTCTAATCTCTGTTCTCAACACACACAAAGTTTCCTAGGTCATATGACACACGTGCATTTTATTTATACCTGAAGCAAATTCAAATATTTTCAACCTTCAGTGTCTTCTGGATAAAGCACTGGCAGACACTTTCCAGACAATGAAATCAGCCTTACAATGTTATGCTAAGACTTCCTGTGAAAACACACCATTCAAGGTGGGTAAATGAAGCCCATTAGTTCAGGAGCTTTACACAGTAGCTCTATGTGCTTTTGAATTCTGCTGCCACAGCAATGTCTCCAAGATCAGTAAAGTGTGACAGCCAATGTGAATAGTTTCATTAGGAGTCCAAAATGTTCGGACAGCTCCAAGTCACCTGCTAATACCATCCCTGAAGAAGAGGGTTAAAGACCAAGGAAAACATGTCAAAAATTATCAGCCAGATAACAGACAAGGAACCATGTAGAAAAACCAGCGAGGCCGTTACTTTCTAAGCAAATATGTAATTAGCCTGAATAATGCATATGTCTGTACCAGAATTCCAATTCTGGAATCTAGTTTAAAAATCAGACGACCTTCAAATCCACCATTTTGCTAGCCTCAACAAAAACATCAGAACATTTCTAAAAAATATGACACTGTAGAACAAACAAAAACAAAATACCTAGTTCTATACAAAACCAAGCCTGGTCCAACATCTGAAAAAAACACTATCGAGGTTAATGCTTTATTTTTTTTTCTGTCCATTACCAGGGTTCCAAGTGCTTGTAAATTGTTAGCTTATGTGACTGTCCTCAAGACAGGTCAGCATGGCTTTCAGAATATCACCAGAACTCCTCTTTGCTGCAGTGGCTTTATTTAAAAATAAGACACTAATCTTCCAAAATTATATCCCTGGTAATTTATTAGTTTCTAGAAAGCCAGGTGTAAGCCTGGTAACGTGGAAAAGACCATTCATCTATAGTAGTGTCCAAACACATGGTTAAATTCCAAAGACTTGTATTTCTGCATCACAGCCAGCATAGCCATGCCCTCTACAACAAGTGGTGTACAACACAACCTGACAGAGGAGACAACTTGTCAGTCTGCTAGGTTAACAAGTGCAGACTAAAGGCCAATCCAGACAGAGCGTTTTTTTTTTTAATTTTATCAAATGTATCAACCCACACTGGAAGTGAGACACAGGTGTGAGAAGCATGTCATTCCATTCAGTGTCTCGCCACCAGGCCGCCTCCATTCAGTCTCGCTTCCAGCGCGGATTGACACAGTTGACAAAATAGAATTCTTTCAGCTCCGTGACACGCATGAGTAACACGCATAAAGATCATGGCTAAAAACTGTGTGGATTGGCCGTAAAGGTGTTTGTTCCTATAAATAAACAGCATTGAGCCTCTGCCCTCCCGAGCAGGCAGCCAATAGGCTTACTGCAGTGGGACGACACTCAGTTGACATAATATTCACTCACCACTCCCTTTGCTAAAGCTCACTTAAAAAAAAAAAAAAAATATTAATGAATGCACACATTTTCTTCATCTATGCAAGAATGTGTGATGCAGAACCTAATGCGATTTACATTCAACTGGGCGCCACATTTCTGTCATACTGTATACTTTTCACATGCATTATATGAGAAACTAAGAACTGTTAACTAATCACAGAAACCAACAAATGATTGCCATTTGCAGCATAAGAGTCATGTATCAAACATGATCCTGCTTCTCAGCCAAAGGTTGGGTAGAATGTCTTTAATATACATTTATACAGAACGTCTCCTGAAAGACAAGTCCAGCAAAAGCTCATTTATCCAAAGTGCATCATGGAAATGCTCTAGCAAAATGTGTCAGACAACACAAGATCGCCCTCGCAGAATCCGTGATGGCCAACGGTCCCAATGAACTGCACACAGGTGGATTCCACTTGATGCATGCCCAGTTTCAGACCGTCCATTCAGAAGCTAGCTGAGAACAGCTGTTTTTCCTCCACACATGCAGGTCTAGCTTGCCAGTTTGAGTAAAGACTCCTGTGCTCAAGAGAAAAATAACTGCGATAAGTGCTTTGGTAGAACAGCACAAGCCTAAAACAAAATTAAACAATCCATGAGAGTTGGCACACATTAACAGATTAAATGAAAAGTATAGTAATACAGTAATTCATTAAGTATTAATTAAATACTGAAATTTAAAGTTGGAATTTATAATATCAGTTGTTTACTTCTGAAGGTCCTGAAAACGAACATTAAAGTTTATTATATTACCTGAGCCTCCCTGGACTCTTGGCTTGAAAGGTGTTCCGTCTTGAGCTCCATTTGGTTTGTGACGCTGGCCAGCTGAAAGCTGCGTGTGACCGGCCCGCCCACCCTGTCCCTAACCTTCGTGGAGAAACGCTCCTCTTTTCTGTGCTGCTGCGCTCGCGTCTGTCCTCCGTTTTTGGGAGATAGCTCTTTGCCTGTGCGCTGTGAGGAGCTGGCTGAGGAGACAAAGGAAGGGCCAGGGGGCTGCAGAAGAGACTGCCGCTGTGTTTGCACCTGGCTGTTTTTGTTTTTTTTGCTGAAAGGGACCAAGGCCGACTGCAGAGACGCTGGCCTTTTTTGTCGTACCTGTGAAGGAGACATTTTTCCTTTACTAGCAAGGGGTTTCAAAGCTATGTTTGAGCCATCTGTTGGCCCTGAGCTTCTAGCCCTTGTTTTCCCCAAAGTTTTCTGCACCACGTCTGACCCTTGCTGCTTTATTTCAGCATCTGCCGTTCTCCTGCGAAGGTTTATATTTTTGTCTTGGGTCCCAAGTACATCAGCGGCACCTTTCCTTGCCTTTTTTGGAACGGGCCTCATCGGACAGCTGACTGTCACGTGCTTGTTGAGGCTGCCCAAGTAGGTAAACTCTCGGCTGCAGTGGGGACATACGTGGACGTCTTGCTCCTCGTCCCCCATGCGAGTCCCTTTCTTTGCTGAACCAGCGGACTTGTTCCTTTGGGATATGGCTTTTTGGACCAGCTTGTTCTTCTTGCTCAACGCACTAAGCTTAATTTTACCTAACGAATCCTGGCCGAAGTTAAGCCTCTTGGGCTGCCCCATTCGGCGGAAAGCATTCTGTCCCGGGCTGGTGGCTGTCACAGGTGACAGGGCCCCATTCTGAGGCTTCGCAATCTGTCTAAGAGGAACTGGGTTCTTTTTGGGGGTGTATCGTCTCTTGTCGCTAGCACTGGCACAAACCAGGATGTGCTTATGCAGCTCTGGCATGTTGTCAAAGCTCTTGCCACACTTAGTGCAGCGAATGGCCGTGCTGAAGGTCTGTGGGATGTTGTGAGTGGTGAAGTTGGTCGCAGAGACCAGCGAGCCAGCAGGGGTGCGGTTGTGATACGGAAAGGGAGGTGGCTTAAAGCTGGGATAGTGCTGGTTCATGCCAAGCCGAACGTCTGGGCCCTTTGGCTTACCTCCCTCAGAGGCCATTATCTTGATTGTGGTGTAAAGCTCCTCTGTGGAATCATCCTGTTCCTCCTCCTCATCTTTCAGAGCATGTGTGCCTACCTGAGAAGTGCAATCACCTGGCGAGTCCATTGTGATTGCAAGGGCATATTCAGTGCTTGCTTTTTCTGGATCTGTGTAATTCTGAGGTCTTAACTTGCCATTTTCCACCACGGTGTGCACACAGTCCTGGCCAGGGTGCAAATCCTGCTGATGCTGCTGGAGGTTGCACAAAAAGGCAAACTCCTTAGCACAAACGCAGCAAGTGTAGATCCTGCCAACACCATGGAGACTGGAACGGTGCTCCAGTAAGGTGGTGGAATTTTCAAACAACTGCACACAGAACTCACACTTGAATGGCCAGTCCAGAGCATGCTCTTTGATATGGAAACTGAGCTCCTTTATTGAACGGAAAGGCTTCTCACAGACGTTGCACACAAAGTTCTTGCAAAATGTGTCCAGCTCACATGATTCATCATCAGAAGTCCGGTCCGACGTAGCACTGTTGGGACTGAGAGATACGTTAGCAAGTTCATGTCTGTGTGGGGATTCATCTTTGACTTCCATAGAAACAGGAGGTGGTGGTAAAACTAAAGGCGGTGGACTTTCTGATATAACACCATGATGCAATGAAGACATCAGTGGAGACTCTGGTAAAGAGGCCACAAGAATAGGAGGATCAAGGGACTGCGGTGTAGATGGTGACAGAGGTTGTTCCTGACCTTCTGTGTCCTCAAACATAACAATGCTGTGGTTTGATGTAGCTTCTACAACCTCATGTTGGACTGCTGCAGATGCTCCATCTGTTGTGTTTTGTGTAAGAAATGAACTACTGCCAGTGCCTAATGCAGCCTTATCATCAGTTACAGAAAAAGATGCACTTGAAGAGCAGACTGTTTCAGATACTGTAACTGATTCTGATGCAGAGGGCTTTATGATTTCATGAGAAATTTTAGTGTCCATTAGCATGACACACTGTTGTGTGTTATCTTTAGGGTTTAAAGGCTCGGCAATGTCTGCAATTGCAGTATTAGCACTGAACTCTTCATTCAGAGACTCTAACCTCAGAGTATCTGCATCATCATTTTCTGAAGGCTCTTCAGCATTTAATTCAGCAGGTCTGGGAGAAGTTTCAGGTGAAAGGACTGGGAGAGTGTTCGGCACTGGAGAATCTGGCGACTGAAAAGTGGGAGATGAAGAGAAAGAAAGAGGGGATGGAACAGTTGGCAGAACTGGAGGTGGTGGGGTGGGGGACGCTAAGGTAGGAGTACTCGGAGAAGGAGGGTTCATTGTCACAGGGGTTAAAGATGGAGGTGGTGGATGCAGAGCTGATTCTGATGGAAGGTTTTCAGAATTAGTGCACGCAGTATCGGGTGTGCTACCTGCTGTATCTGTAGCTGACAGAACTCTTGAACTTCCCATTAAACATGTAACTTCATCAACTGCTGTGTCTGAAGAAGCATATTCATTCATCAAAACCTTTTCTAGCATGCTGGTGTTAGGTTTTTTCTTTTTAGCAAGCGGCTGTGAAACCCTGACTTCAGATTCAGAGGAACTTTTCCGATGGACACTTAGATCAAGCACAGCTTCCCCAGGACCCTTGTTCAACCCATCATTTCTTCTACCCATAGCACTAGAAAGGTCTAAGGGCTGCTGGTTGCAGGACCTCCCCCCACTCCTTGCAGATGACCAATCCAAAGCAGATGATTTGATTGTGTCCACTTCAGATGGACTTAATTTGTCCCCATCTTTGTTTGAAGTGGTCCAAACTGGTGACCTGCACTGACCTTCTAATTTGGGCAACTTGAGGGCAAACAATGCTCCTTCTGATTTTGAACTTTCACCTTTCTGCACTGGGCTCAGCTGTGGAGAGTTTGGTGGTGATGCAGTTCTTCTTTTGAACCTCCCAGAAGGTGTAGGTAACGTGCTAACTGACATCAGAGGAGACACCAGCCTATGACCTTCTGGAGTAAGAGTTACAGCGGGCTTTTGGTTGTCCTGGGTCTGCAACAGCTGTTTCAGTTTTGGGGATAAATAAACAGTCTTCTCTTTTTGTATGGCAAAGTTATCTGTAGCCTGAGGGATGAGACCTCCCACCAAAGGAGCTGAGGAAGAGGATAAAGATGTTGAGGAAGGTATGCCAGGATCAGATTCTGAAGACTCAGTTTTTATTTCAGGCAGAAGCGGTGGTGTAGAAGTTCTCCGCTTTGTTGCTGACTGAACAGCATTTGGGCTTTCATTTACGGTGCTTGTTGCATTTTCCAATTTGATGGCCTGCGTTATCTTGTCTGAAGTAATGATCACAGCATCAACGCCAAACAAAGAGGCAGGTGTGTTGGAATTAACCTCAATCACTTCACATGTGCTCACGGTACTAGTTGACAAGATTTTTCCATCTATGTAGAGGCTGAGGTTCTCAGATATGTTACTAGAAACATCAATTATGTAATCTTGATCTTGATCTCCTTCATCTTCAGCATCCCCACTGGGCAAATAGACAGGTGGTGGACTAGCACTAGGAGACTCCTCAGGCACTGGTGCAGGTTGCTGGGGCAGTCCCTCCTGCAGCAGCATGCCTTTCCTGCGAACTCCCTTAGGCAAAAGGTGCCGCTCGTGAATCCTACGTTGGTGTCGACGCATGTTAGTATGAGTTCCGAAAGCTTTTTTACAATATTTGCAAGGAAAGACTTCCCTTGATTCTCCATTCTCATCCAAAACAATGGTCCGCGATTGTGTTTCCACATTTTGTTTTTTATCCTCCAAGTCTTCTGGAGGCCCGCAACTGTTCTGCACATTTATAACTAAGGACTGTCCAGGAGCAACTAAATGTTCAGAACTTGAGCCATCAGACACCAATGAAGAACTCAGTGCTGTAGCTCCAGAAAGTGAACCTGGCCTCTTCTTCAATCCATTTTCATGCCTTCGTTCATGCCGGCGGCAACCAACCTGTGACCCGAAGGGCTTGTTACAATACCTACACCTGAAGGTATGGCTCTGGTGATTTGCCATGACGTGTATATGTGTGTGGCGCTCCAGGCCCTGCTTCGTAGTAAAATGGCGTTCACAATGTTGGCAGTGGAAGTGGGCCTCTCCCTGGGATTCACCTTCATGGTCAGGGTCAGTCTCAGCCTCCAGATTTGGAACTGGGGAAACCGATACAGACTCCTGCTCAGAGCCTCCAGTTGCTTCCTCTTCAGGACTATGACAGCTGGGCTCCAAAACAGACAGCTCCTCCGCTTCTATTAGCTCAGTGTCGACTGGAGAGGATGCTTTCAAATTTAGCTGAGGTTCCTCCTGCATTTCCTGTAAGTGCTGCTCCTCCTGTACTGTCACTGAGCTGGTTTGGAGAGTAGTCTCATTCCCACCTGAGGGAATCTCCTGACTGAAGGAACTCTCCTCTGCCGACACCTCTGAAGAGGGGGAAAGTCCCACACCCTCCACTTTCATACCTGTAATTGAAAATCAAAGCTGAAAACCAGCTTGTAAATGCACTGATCATCATTTACTTTTATGTCACACAGTATTATGAAATTCCCTGTCTCCCCCCCCCCCCCCATGGTTATACATAATTCTTAGGTATTAAAACAAAACTTAAAACATAAGTACGCATTGTAGCAAATCATGCCACACTTGCTAGCATAGCATACCACTTAGATAAATACAGTACAAACAGAGCCGACTCCTCACCATTATCTGAATGTTGCATTTCTGGGATCGCAGCCTCTGGTCCACTAGCCTTCTCAGGGCCTCGGAATCCTCCCAAACCAGCCCGTCTGGCTCTAGCTCTCTCGAGCAGCTTTCTCCGTGCTGAAAAGAGCATCTAATTAATGAATGTCAGTTTACAATGATGATATTTGAGAAAAGGCTAAACAAGATGAAAATTTTTAAACATCTGCTTATCCCTTCCATATGTTCTTTAAAATTGACAAAAATCCAACAATTCAGACTATAGCCTCTATGCTCATGCTGATGTCATAACTTTGCCAATCTTAAAAAAAAAAAGATTGCACTGCAGCAAATTTAAATTACAGAAACGTATACACGTTTGTCATAAAGTATAAATGATTTTAAAGAAAATCCCATCTGCTTGCAGTAAACTTTAATTAAAATGCTATTAGTGTTAACGTAACCAGGTTAGGAGTGTGTCTATATAAATCTAGTGCCAACTGCCACAATTGGCTAATTCGCTATGAGAACAATACAGACTTTCACTTCATTTGACAGTAACAACATTTGTCATTTTGAAATTTCATTCTTATTTCACAATTGCCCAATGATGTGCTAAGTTTTACTTGGTACCAATTTGAAAAACTGGTTGCCCACATTTGGGCTAAGGTCATGTCAGTGAATTAGCATCTGCACAGTACACTCTGTACACTTAAAAATCTGCTGATCAAATAAACAAATGGACAGATCTCCAAGGGCAGGCAGTGATAGTCGTCATACTCATCACTGTTCACACGCGCCCAGCAATGCTTGAGGCAGCATCAAGGATCCTACTTTAAAAAGCTGCCAAACAACCAAGAAAATATTAGAGCTTGGAGGCAGTATTATCATATATTTTTTTACTTCCATTTTTACATATAGGGCAATTTCTGTTTCACAATTCATCACGTGCAATGTGACAATTATACTCAAAGACTACTTCATAAAGAGGAACGTTTCACTCAATCATTCAAACGGTAATAACATACAAAACTTAACATTATGTGGGCAATTAAAATCTCAAAAGTGACTGAGGACTACAGTCAAAGTACATTTTATTTCTGCTGTGAAAAAAATCTCAGAAAATTTAAAATAAAAAAAAACTAAGTAACAGGGATATAACTAGTTTAACTTGTATTTGCCTTCATTCACCAAACCTCAGTTAATACAATTTAAAACATTAACAGGAATACAGCTTAATCGTCAACTCCATCAGAAATGCAGTTTAAGGTCAAATTTCAGAGATCTTTTTTCCTCCCACTAGCACTAAGAGGGCTAAAGTCTGACAATGCAACTTAGTATTACACTTCACAACCCTGGCAACAGTGAAATTCAGGTACATCAAGCAAAAACCATACATGACCAGTTATTCTGCTTCAATTCACAACACTTGGGGGAAAGAAACCTGAGATAATCCAAGAGTATTTCGTTAAATTACAAATAAAGACAAACGTGACTAAAACCTGCCCACTGCAGGTCTTAATTTTAAATTTTTTAAATATTTTTTGGCTTTCTCAGTTTAAAAAGCAGAGCACACTAATAAAAGTGTGCAATATACCACAAAAAATTTGACAATTAAAAATGCATAATTGCAGAACAAAAATGACACATGCCTGAAGTAAACAAACAGCCATGGGTTTGTAAAAGATGCATTACCACAACAAACTGAGGTAAAGTTAAAATACTAATTGAGAATTCGATTTTATATGTAAACAATTTAGTTTAAAAAATTCAGGGGGAATTGAGATGGTGGAGGAGGTAAAATTTGTAAGACTGCCTACATAAACTTTTTTCATGTAGTGTATGGAACCTTTATATTAACGCCTCTGTATATCTCAGTTTTATAATCTTTTAAAAATAAATGTAATGATTTTAAAACTTCCCAAAATGAATGCTTAGTTACCCCATTATAATTCTACAATAAATATAATAACAATATAAAACTAGTATTTCACTATATACATCATAGTAAAATGAGTTACATCCAAAGCTTTAAAAGCATTATTTTAAACCAATCTAAACATTTTGAAACAGCAAACAAGAATGGCACTTTTACAGATACCCCATCGCACATAAAAGTTACCGACAGTGAGGTCAATGTCCACTGTCATCACAAGTCTCAGAAAACACGGAAATCAGAATATCAAACCTGCCTTACCACTTGCAACAGTCAGATCCCAAAGGCGCAAACATGAAACAGGTTTGAACACGTGTCATCCCTTAACCACTAAGGAGCAGCTACCAGCCCTGCTCCCTACAATCTAAACCAGCTGTTTTATCTAATTAAGAACATTTAGCCTCTTTAGTCTGCCAACATCTATATGCATAGTATTTTAACCATTTCTAAAGCTGAATAATTTGCAGAGACAATTCAGGTTAATGATGGCGCTCTAAACAAGTGCTTCCTCAAATCAACCTGTAACATCTTCTGTGTATCAGTCCAAGTCAAAGGTCACCATACTGATGGCCTAAGAAACTGTTTTGCTTGCAGCATTTATTACTTGAAAAATAAACATTAACACGCAATTTACTGTATGGAAATCTGCACTTAATTGTAATGATCACTAACATACCACATTCCAGATACACAGCATGCATAATGCAGACAGAAGATCTTCAGGAAGGGTTTTTAATCTAACGCAATTGCAAGTTTGTGACTGACAGGGAGAGCAATTTGGAACCTCGAGATGCTCAAGTAATGCACAAATTATTTATAACTGGACTTTGCACAAAACATTTGTACTCCAAATTAAAGTTTTCAGTTTACAAGTCAACATCTGAATACTCAAACTGATAAAATTTATTTAACTGACCAGGCTATGTGTACACGTTTTTAAAATAACCAGACTGACATATTTCACTTTTCAGAAAAGCTGGAGTAACACATTCTTGGACAAACAGAACATCTAAAAATTAAAAATGTGAAAAAGAATTATGGGTCTGCATTTGGCTGGCTGTCATTCCCTACGTTCATCACTATAGTACTACCAGAAGTCTATGTGCAAAGTGCTGTTGTGTAATTTTCAAGGTGACCTTCAGTAGAAATGAACACTTCAGTGTTAAGCCTGTATCCACTGATTTTTCACCCCACATCAGCTTTTCAATTCTGTAATCACCCGTTTAGCCTGAAATATTAAAAAGTCAGTCAGGTATTTTCAAATTATATATAGCCATTTCTTTTCCACATATAATGTGGAAAAGAAATAACATATACTAGTGATACTTCTTGCAAAGTAAAAGGTACCTCTTTACTGATAATGTTCAAAATCAGTTTAAATTGAGCATAGTCAAATCCTCTAGTTTTACATTTCATACTGTATCAGATACAATCTGCAAATTGATTGTTAGCTTCTTAACTTCATCATGCTTGTGGAGCAATACAGATTTCCATAAAGAGGGGTGTGTATACACACACACACACGGGAAACATACAACTATCAAAGTACAACAAGGGGGGCTACATTAAGTCATGGAATATCAAATCACAGAAGTAATTGTCACAGCTACAATAAAAAAAAAATTTATTGAAAAGTAGAAAAAGTAGACAATCCTCTAAATTTGTCCTGATGAGTACAATACTGAGAATTTTCCCAACTGAAACTGAAAGCTGACCAAACATCTTTAAACTATCTGCTATGACAAGGTTACATGAGCTTTTAAACGGTAACGCACATGGTCATGAGTACAGTACATGTACTCCTTTCATGTTTAGTAGAAAAGTTAGTGCCTGCTTGCAGCGTTGAGTACGACCTTTTGGACACAAGTCCTCATGCGCCGATGTTAAAAGTACCTCTGTCCTAGCAAGGTCATGCGAAAACGTTTTGCTTGGAAAGCCGTAAATTAGTCAAACCCAGCAGGTCTTTATCAAACAAATCGATAGAATCCTCGTGTACGGTTTTTACTCAACGCTTTAAATGAAGACCAGCCATGCTTCCCGACATACTGCACCGCACAAAACAGGCTTATATAAATCCAATACACCCGATTACGCGTTACGATCCTTGTTAATCCAGTAATAAAACGAAGAAAAAAAATTAATAACTGACTAAAAAGTTGGAGCGGGGAATGCATATAGTTTTTGTTCAAGTGCCAATCCCTTGCAAAGACAGCGCGTGTGGGCATGAAAATATTCGACAGCTGATGGTTTATCAAGTAGACATTTTTTCCACTGGAATACGGCAACAGTCGTATTTTCCTTAGAAAACAAGCAACAAAAAAATAAGTAAAGAAACGTCCCCGTACTTCACCGGTTCAAATAGACACACTAGAAATTCGGTCCCTTTGCCTCTTCGTTCAGGGCTTCAAAGTTGTCGTCACGCCGTTTTCGACGATGACTGTCCTCTAAATCCACGCTTCAAAGCCAGTTCACGAACTATTTTTACCACTATTTTGGCTGCTTTTTGACTTTCATTTAATAATTAAATAGCACGTCTGACACGTAGACTGGCCGACAAACAGGCTAGTGAAGTTAGCATGTTAGCTGGTTCGTTACATGCGGATTAGAGCCAGTTAATCAAGGAACGATATTTATTTTATGTTGACTAGTTGTCCAATAATATTTTACAGAAATTTCGACTGTTTCGGGTAACCGTGACAAATTACACAAGGGTGTAAGGAGACAGGTGACTAGCCTTTGTGCTAACACTTGGACCAAGGTTAGCCTACACGGCCAGTCATAAGCACCTTAATAGCAGCATCAACACCAACTTGGTGGACAATCCGAACTCGTAGACTCATTAAAACAACGTTAACAAAACCTTTCTGCAAGTGGGCTATTCACACCAAAAAGTTATTATACCAGATGTGATATTTAGGTGAAAAACATCGATATAACGCAGCAAGCTATGCCGCTTTGAAGGTAGCCCTGGCTACTTAGCACGCTAGCGGCACTCGGGCGCAGTGTTAAGGAACTCAGTGTTGGGCACAGCCGACATGGTGCCAAATTAACACGACCACGAATATAGACTGCGTCCTGTCTGCGGCACCACATAACTCAGCTGGGTTTTAAACACTGTACCACAACAGGGGTGGATAAAATACTGAAGAGCAGCAGGAGATCCGAAGGAGGGTGTACGTCTTACCTCTCCTGCCTCTGGGCGAGCTCTTCCTGCCCAAACTGCTGACACGTTCCTCCTCTATCGCAGCTGCTATCTCGGGGTTGTCTTCGCCATTGTACCAGACCAGAAGCTCTTCACCCGGCTCGATTGGCTACGGAGAAACAGGAGGAGAAGCCAGTGAGGCGAAGGCCTCCGTGTAAACCAGGGGCGGTGCGTTCGCTCTTCTTCTCTGCCGCGGACAAGGAAAGCTTAGCTGGAATACAGTCAGCAACGGGGAAAAAAAAAACGCAGGATTTCGTCTGCAACTCTTGCCGAAAACTCCTAAGTTTTATTAGGACAACTTCGCTGAAAATACAGCGGACATTTCTAGTGTTCAGAAATATTGTTTATACGGGTTTAGTACGATGTGTACAATACTTCCTCAGACCAAGGAACCGTGAGACAGGAAGTTACAATCCTGCCCTCTTGTGGATGGAGTACTGAAATAAACCATTGAGGTTAGTTTTACTGAAGTCCAAGTCTAGATCATTGAGTCTAAAATTTCTTTTGATCTCGGACTAGTTAAGCCAAGTCGGGCTTTATCAACGTCGAAACTTATAAATGTCGCGTGTTTCTGAAGAAACTGTAGGCGTTATAAAGTCGCGCAAATGTCATAACGTCGCCGCCATCCAGACTGCTCACGTTATTGTTGCATTTTTAATCTGGTGTTTCTCACGTATTTCCAAGCCTTTTAAACTGAAACAGAGTTAAAATCATCACCCCTTCCCTCCAACAACTTCATTGGCTGCCTGTCAAATATATTAACTTTAAAATTCTACTTATCTTTAAAGCTCTCCATAACCTAGCATCACCGTATCTCTGAAATTGTACACATCTATTCTCCTTCTCGTACTCTCCATTCCTGCTCATCCAGGCTCCTTATTCTCCTCCTGACCACCATGGGTTCTCTAGCCTTCAGCTGTACTGCTCGTCTTTGAAATTCTCTCCCTGATTATATCAATGACACAGACTGCTTGGCCACATTTAAATCTCACCTCAAGACCTATCTGTTTTGAAGTGTATATTCGTTGTAATTGCTGGTTGTCTTTTTAATGAATTTTATCTGAATATAGTGATCTTTGTTGTATTTTTATGTAGTTGTTGCCATTTCTTTTCTGTACATCGACCTTGAGCACTGGAAAGGCGTCCTTATAAAGAAAATGTATTATTATTATTTTAAAAAGCATTTTTATTGGACATTTTTGTGTCCAATTTATGTTAATTTAGCAACCTAGGGGAGCAACTGGTATCATGGCTTATGTTATATCTTTGACTGATGCTATGTTTAACGTTCATATGTATTAAAAATCTTCCAGAGTTATCCAACACTCATTACATTTACTTGCCATTGGTCACAACACACTTGCCAGTATATCTAGTTAGAGATATGCATTATAAACTGGTTTTCTGTAGCTATTATTTTAGGGCTTATTTGTAACAATTCATTTTTTGGAAAATTAGTGTTAAAGTTAGAAGCATTTGTTTCAACACTTTCTACAATACAACATGTTAAAAATATACGGTATACCTGTATATACTTTACTCAATTGAACTGTGAATTTTTTTCCATATATTTCTCAGATGTCAAAGTTGTTTGTAATGAAGTCACAGGCGCTTGAACTAATTACCGTCATTATTGAGATCCCCACTGCAACAGTGTCACACAAACATCCTTGATAAGGCTAACTTCAGTTGATCCCTGGACTGCTTATCCTATGACGATTTCCAAAAACCATTATCACAAAACATTGTAGCTGTGTGGACCCTGTAAAATAAAATCTTCGTAGACCAAGTCACATAGACAAAGTTCTTCAGTAACAAATGCAATTCCTAGTTTTAGATTGATTAAACGTCTCCAAAATAATTAATCTTCAGAAGAACCCCTTAAACCATTACAATTTTCTAAATAACAATTATGTAATTGAACCTGGTAACTTTTATGTTTTGTAATTTTTCTTTCCTTCCAAGATAACTGGAAAATGTGTTTTCCAGAGAGATAGAGAGAGCAGTGCAGAGGTTCAGAAATGAAAGATTTAGAGACATACAGAAATAATTATCTCAAATGGACCACATGCTCTCACATAGCAACATGGTCATCACTGACCACAGAAATGGGTGATCAAAACAATACCAGTACCAGAAAACATGGTCAGACAAATGTCAGTGGGCTGGACAATCAGGAAGGTGATGATAACCTGTCAGCTAAGAGTTAGTTATAACAACCTTTGGGAGGGTGGCAAAAAATGCAGATAACAGGCCTGACAGACTGGGGACATACTAACTAGCTTGACAGGTTCAACCATAAACACCAGACAGTGTGATAAGGTTTGGTCAGCTCTATATTGCTGGGTTTGCTGTTTCCCCTTATAGTGTGGGCTTCCTCTATTTGGGGTAAAGTAAGAGCTATGGAGGGAACAGAAACCCCTAATCCTCCTCCCTTTCTTCTTTGCCGAAGTGCCATTTTATACTGCCACAATACAGCATCTATGCAATATCGGGTGTGTCATCATTAAATTGTTTTATACTTCTCTAAAACACCATGTTTTAATCTACCAAATTCTTTCTTAGATGAAATTATAGCCATCTTCATCAGCCTGCACCTCACAAAATGACCTTGCATTTCAGAAGCATAAAATTCAATAGTTACATTATAGCCTTAAATATATTAATATTAAAATAAATTGTATCTATAAACATCAGTACAAAAACAACTGAACTGTGAAATGTTATGCTATTCTGTAAAACTGGCTTGAAGGTAATTAACTAAACTTGAAAACTGTGATAGCCATTACGTCACCAACAGCTTCTGCATATATGGGATATATGGGTCATTACATGCAGTTACATTAACATTTTTTTTTCAGTCAGATTGAAATCATTCTGATTAAAAATTCCAATTTAAATGTTTACATGGACGCTGATCCAATAAGATTTTCATTTACATGCTCAAAGCATTTTATCAGAATAAAACCTTTATGACAAACTGGTTCCACCCACTTTGATGTACATGCTGGAAATTCTCAGAGTTCAATCATTTTTTCCAAAATATCGTCCAACAATTATCTGCCCTAGACCAGTGTTGCTTTGTTGCCGCCATGTTTCCATCCCTCCCAGAATTACATCATATCATCTACTGTTAATCTGACATGACACAAGCATGTGCAGAAAGAATATATTTATTCCAACAAGAGGGAAACAATCGGATCGAGTGTTTACATGGTTTATATTTTCCAAGCAATCGGATTGCTAAAATACAACCCCTTTTATTTGGATCGAAAATTCATTCAGATTGAGCCAGATCGGGCCAGTCTGTTCTGACTGAGGTGGTTACATGATGCGTTTTTATTTTATTATGAACTATTATTCTGATTAAAAGTGGAATATTAGGGTCCATGTGAATACAGCTATTGTTTTCAGTCTAATAAGATTAAGCATTAAAACACATAAGCATTAAAGATAATTTTCCTCAGATCTATACTGCATGACCTCTGCTATCCCTCTAAGAGGCAAGGTAATGTTGGAACAACAACTGGAGAGAAACACTGATAGCCATGTCTGACTTTCTCCTTCTGTTGTGTTGACTCTTTATCATGTTCAGGAGACCAACCTCCTGGAGACCAATTTAGCCCTGCATCTACTAAGGATTATGATTCAGTCTGCTCCCTTAATTATTTAATTACATCTCTATAATCTGTATAATAAAATTTTGTAAATCTGAAATACATTATATTGCCAAAAATATTAGGACACCTGCCTTTACATGAACATGAACTTTAATGGTATCCTAGTCTTACTCCGTAGGGTTCAATATTGAGTTGGTCCACCCTTTGCAGCTATAACAGCTTCAACTCTTCTGGGAAGGCTGTCCACA
>JABJVR010000103.1:8296496-8331996 GCA_025773905.1 Chitala chitala | reverse complement strand
AGTATATTGATTTATATTTTATATATATCAATATACTACATTTTCTATATCTCAAATGAAATCTGTGACAATGCAAGCTGTTAAAGATCATGTTTTAGAGCTTCTGAATATATGCAGTGAGCAAATGAACCAGACAAAGGCAATGAGAAGAGGAGAAGGACTTACCTGTATTACAAGACAGCTGCTGCTGGGCCTGATGGGATTGGTGTGAGAGAGACTGATGCTGTTGCTGCTGCTGTTGCTGGGAAGGGTGCTGACTGTGTTGCTGTGCATGCTGGGAAGGATGCTGTGAGTGCGGTACATGCTGGGAAGGATGTTGAGAGTGCGATGCATGCTGAGATGGGTGCTGAGATTGCTGTGAGTGTAGTGCATGTTGGGAGGAGTGCTGAGAATGCTGGGAAGGGTGCTGTGAGTGAGGTGCATGCTGGGAAGGGTGCTGGGAGTGTTGGGAAAGGTGCTGCCCGTGGGGTGAGCCATGGGCAGAATGGGCGTTCTGGGCCGGTAGTTGTGGTGGGTGGGACAGGGGCACCTGGCTGCCACTGGCAATGCTGTTGGTGAGGCTGTTCTGGCCACTGTGTGGGTGAGTGCTGATGCTGCTGCTAGGAGTGTGCTGGTAGGAGCAGGACGTGTGGGTCTGCTGTGGGGAATCCGACGGCATGCCAATCAACCCTGCAGCCGTACGACAGAGGGGGAGGAACAGGTAAGGCCCTGATACACAGGACAAATGATCGCCCATCCGCCTAAGGCACATAAACATGTGGACGGACGGAAACACGCACACAATGTCCTTCACATAGACATACACATCTCAATCAAAATCCATATAAGCTGCATTATAAAGTAAATGGAAACACAGACCCAGGCAACTGCAACTTACTTTGCAGAAAGAATTATTTAACACTGCAAAAAGAACACATCTCTCATATTCACAACTGAAAATACATAAACTGTACTATTTGAGAAACAATGCCGTTGACATACACTTCCTAAACTGAGGGGTACAACTGTACGACATCATAATTCTATTTATACAGACAGGTATACAGTACACATGTACATGTGTGGCTCAAACACCAACAGTCTGTGTTGATATAAAAGGAACCCTATAGATTTTTCTGAGAATTTTTGATAGCTTTTCTGTATTCTGATTTTCTGTAGGGCAGTGTTTTGTGTGTGTGCGCGCACGCACGAACATACTGCCTTTATAAAAAGCGTGACAACTTGAGGCATCTGTAACCCAGCAGCTATCCTTTGAGGTCTACACACAGATCTAAAAAGGCTCTGTCTTTCTCTGCTCTGGCATGGTAAACCCATTTCACTGAAGAGCTTTTAAAGCCAGCTTCAGACGGCACTGCCACAATCGACAGAAAACACTCATTCCACAAGAGACAAAGGTGATCTCTAATCAGGAGCAAAAACCATTGTCCAACTGGGGAAATTCAGAAAGCAATTAGCGAGTGGGCCCCAAATAATAACCTGAGCTCATTAGCCGTCATCAAAGCTGGGGAATTATCTCAGTGTCTACAGCACTGTGGTGTGAAATCCACTCGCCAGCTTATTTGTGTATTTTAATTGCCAGGGTTTGTCTGACTAAGAGATTTTGCTTTTACAGATGCAGGAAGGTAACAGCATCAAGCTAATGAAGCGCAGATAGCTTATGCAGAGGCGTGGAACACTCTGAAATGTCTCACTTATATATTTTTGTTTACTGCTGGCCCCTCTTAGGTTAGGTGACAGGCTTTTGGGTGACTTCCTTACAACTCCACTTTGTTGAGAATTGTACTTTCAGTTTCTTGGTCCTTGGATCTCAGGCCAAAAGGCACTAGTCCTAACATACAAACGTAAGTGTTCAGCAAGGCCCATTAGAGACTTGGCACTATGTTATGATGTGTGGAGTCATGGAGGCCATCCTGCTAGAAAGAGCAGCTCATTAGTGCTCGTTTCTGTTGGTGCCACCTTTAGACCAGGTACACCAGGGAGCAGCCCAATGCTGGGCCACACGGGCCCTGTCAGTTAGGTGTGGCCAGATCTGGCTACAAAGCGCTGGCTGGAAGGAGGCCCAGAAAGCCAATATAAAGTACAGGATATGAAATCAAAATGGAAGGGGAAATTCAGTTCTGAAGTGGAAAACAAAAGCCTTCCAGTTCCCACTCCCTCCAGAAATTCTTCATGCTTGCATATGAGCTGAATGAGCAGCATGACCTTAACACGGAAACGCTACAGAGGATATGGCACAGGAAGCTGGCTGCAGAACTGAAATCAGATGTTGCCGTCTTGTAAAGGAAGAGCGTTTAAATTAGTTTTTTTTATTCCCTAGATGTGTAGGGTTTTGCAAAGGAGCATTCAGCGGGAGAGACAGTTAGCATGAGCCCCCCTGGCGCGACGTTGAACTGCACTAAAACGTGAATAGCGCTGAAGTACTTCCCCCTTACGTGGGCAGCAGGAGACCTCCTACTGACAGCTCATCACCTCCATTGTGCCTCGATATCGGTGGGGCGGGCACACACTTACCCTGCTGGCTGAAGGACTGCTCGAAGACAGACTTGTAAAGGCTGCGGAAGGAGGCACTGAGATCTTCAAAGTCAGAGAAGAGGAGCTGCTTGTCACGTTCCGGCATGCTGTACTGGGGCTGGGGTGGTGGCTGCTGGAGGCTCATCGACTGGGACACGGGCTCTGGGTGGCTGGTTACCTGGGGGGTGGGGTTAAAGAGGTTAAAAGTGTTGAACTCCCAGTGACTCATCAGCCTGCATATACAAACCACCTGCCACCATGCGACAGCGCCCATAACTCATCGTAACTGTGAACACATTCTTACTTCACTACTTTGCTGCTGAACCAGCTGTTTTGTAACTTCATCAGTTTCCACTGCTTACTATGTTTACAGTGCCTATATTAAGAATATGACAATAACCGGCAACATTCTGGTCATGGCTCTTTAACTGCCGTGCTCCCAGCTGAAGTGCTGCAGTGATGACTGACAGCTGGTCCTCTCACTGCCTGTTCTGCACACATGTAGGTTAGCGACAACACAAAGTAGCTACTGAAACACTCCTATCCAGCTGCCCTCCATAGTTGGCCTGTGTTTAATAAAAGTAAATAAATGATGCTTCCTCCCCTAGGGGCCTTTGTCATCGCATTGTTTGCAGGTGAAACGGCGCATGGAAAACGTGGAGGGACCGAAAAGTTAAACCTGAGCGGCGTTACCGCACGACTACGCCACCACTCTGTCGCACACGAGAGGAAGCAGGTCACACTGACTGGAAGTGTAGCTAATGCCTCGCAGAAGGTGTCCCTACCAATTAGCTTCAGCACAAGTTCCTCAAACTTCACCTGTACCGTCTACTGAGGTGGAACCGTCAGCTCCAGGGAATGAGGGCTGCTGCCACTGCCCATGTACCTCACTTGCCCTCTGTAGGCTCACCAAGCTGTCCAAGGTGGGACCTGGATGAGATGTGGACTCAATTACAGAACTTGTTTCACCAAAGCCTTTTAAAATGGAGAACCTTGATGTTTTGGAACGGACCCACCACTGCACTGTGCTGTTATCTACTACCTCCACAGAGACTGGGTAGTAAAACTAAAAACATCTGCTTCTACAGCTGCAGGAATGAAGGCCTGCAAAGACACTGGCGCTTCTCTCTGGGTGACTTCCATCATCCAAAGGGAAGCGTCTGGAAGACCTCTTCAGCCCTGGACCTTTGGACAGACGCTCACCACATTCCTGAGGAGTCCTGGTGATTTATCCACAGCAATACACAGACCTTCTGTTCTTTCCAGAGCACTGCCGGTTCAGTCCAGGGTAATGTGCCTGCTGTGTTTGGTTAAACGCAGACTGTTTAACACAGTGGCATCTCAGAGTACAGCATGTGTTGTCAGACTTCCGGCCAGAACTTCCCCAGATACCGTACAGCACTGCGGGTGGGGAAAAGAAGGCCAGATTTTGTTAGCCGACATTCTCCAGGAATGTCAGCCATGCTAAAAAGTTAGCCATGACAAGAAGTTGAGGACGTGCTGATTGTCATCGTAGCCCCTTGAGGAGTAAAAATCAACTGTTGGTGAAAGAAAGCAAAAAGGAACGAAGAATCCACGCTTACATACAACGCACCTAACCTGTGACGATGTTTTCAACAGCTGAAGCAAAATAAACATCTTCCCTGCAAGGCTGTAGACTAAACACAGGTTCCGTGGCAGTTGGTTACGGAGAGGACTAAACAGATGCCCTAACGCAGGCCTGCTAAACTGCACTGCACAAAGCTGGTGCACTTCCGTTGAATGAAGCTCCTTGTTTGGAGCACTCTGAGTACAAAGCAGCTCGCTCTGTAAAGTCTGCAGGTGAGGTGCGGTGCGCCGAAGCACCAGCACGCCGCGGGCTGTCTGACAGAAACTCCAGCTGGAGCCTGGGGCGCGGGCTGCTGGCTGCTCGGTCTGAACAGGGACTGTGGCGGGGTCAGACGGCGGTGTGGAGCTGTTAACCCAGCACTGTCAAGCCCAGCATAAGCTCAGTTTTCACATTAAAAAAAGAAAACCCACTCTCTCCTGGTGGAAGACTGGGCCACGTTTTAACAGAACTTGAAAAGAAAGTGAGCGAAAGCGGCCGCCGCTTTTGACAACGGGTATGCCTCTTACCGGCGTGTAGCCGTGCACGCTTCCCACGCTGTTCAGGTTCACCGATGCCAGGCTCTGGTCTGACAGGCTGTTGTTAAGGCTGCTTCGAGGGCTGTCGCTCCCATCCTGGTCAGGGTTGTACAATGCTACCTGAAAGGAAATCCTCCAACATTAGCCTTCTGCTTACTGCACATTAACAAATTCCCGAGGCCAATAAAAGTGTTTCACAAGAAAGTGAGTAAGGGACTCCCATTTAGAAGCATCTGCTGGTGACGTAACAGTCTATCTTTAAAATAAAAAGCAGTTCTAGATATTCAGGTATTCACAAAGCATTAATCTGCTCCTATCTGCATTCGATTTCTTATTTTTATCCGTTTTATCCAAATAGCTAATCTGACTTGTTAACAAACAAGGCTGCAACTTGAGGGAAAACTGTAATAAACAAAAGTTAATGTTTGACAATTTGATACATCAAGTAATAAATGCAATGAAACCAGCTTTAAACACAACTAATGAACAAACAAAAAAGAAACAACATTACAATTGTGGAGGAGAGGGGCATCTGTGCCAAACACCAATTGTGCAACATTGTGTTCAAGGGTAAGACAGGATCTAAGACAACTGTTCACTTCACTCCACCTGGATGAACTGAGCACTCACGTGACGGACAGCAGCCCTGTCTGCTCCTCCCACAGCTCAATATGTGGAATCAAACTCATCTGCAGGCAATGACTGAACATGACTGCGCTCCCTGGGGGGGCCCAGGACACCCGTCTTACACAGAAAGGTCACGCTACTGGCCACGTCACACTCAAGGCCACTAGGCGCACTGAAAGCCTCAAGACAACCACCTGCAACGGTCTTGACCTTTCTCAAACAAAACTCTAGACATTAAAAAATTAATACAGTGCTTGTGACAGCAGGGGGGAGGGGAAGTAACAAAACAGGAATCCCAATTCCCATTTGCTCTTAAAATATAACACTTCTTTGCATGAGCAGAAAAAAACGACGCCATAATGAACGTAATGAGCTCCATAGAGAGTAGGCCTGCAGCGCGAGCGCTCACCCACCGCACGAAAACACGAATACGAGGGGAGCCATGGGTCGCTGCAGTGCATCGAGGCCGCACGCAGGTGAACACCGGCACTGCTCAGAGTGTCATGGCTCTCCAGCCACGAGGCTCGCTCACAAAATTAATCTACCAGCACAACAAAGCAGACTAGGAGGCATGCGGTGAGAAAACGAATGGAATGCTGTTCTGTACGACACCTCCCAACCGCAGGGAGGACACGACCAGGGCTCCTCCATGCAGAAAACACCATTGGCGGTTTAACAAAGTCTGCAGATTAAACTGCTAAAAATAGAAACAATTAAGCCCTAAAGTATAATGGTAGGACTAATAGGACTAATAGGACTAATATTGAAGTTTTGTGTAATTGTAATTAAAAAATAAAGTCTTTTTGGGCCGTGCATCTCGTTGCAGTATATTTTTACACTCCAGACCAAAAAAGTGCGATTTGAAACCACGCTAGTAATGACTTACTCAGCCATTCCCTCGCATGCACCATGCCAAGATGTACACCGCTGAGGACCTGATGACATGTGCAGATGCACACGCACATGTGCAAAGGTTCACCCAGTTTCCAAACACACACACACACACACACACACACACACGCCAGTTTAACTGGGGTTCGAGGCACAGGGCGAATGTGATAGAAGGGAAAAACAAATTCACTCCAGACTGGTCTCAGAGAGCGTCTTAGTGAAAAGAATATGGAACATGTGATGAGGAGATCTAGGGGTTTGACAAAGACCAAGCGAATCACGAAAGTTGAGCCTTACTTGAGCCTTCTGAGAAGAACCCCCCCCACACACACACACATTCTTCCTTGGCCCTACTCCCATGGTTCAGCTGTAAGGGGGGAGGGTCTTCTAACACACTTCCCTCCTTCACACAATTCCTAATGCAGCCCCCAGAGATTTCTCTAAAGTAGAAGCAAACAGATGATCACTACAGCTGGTTATGCTCCACTAGAAAATATACTGTGAAGACTAAAAACCCATTTTAAGAGCTGCCTCATATTCATTTGAAAGCCACAAAACATACTGCCAGTGCACAAACCCATTCCTTCATTCACTTTGCTACTAGAGTGAACAAGTACTAGTAATGGCAGAACCATAACGTTGGTGAACTCCTTGTACAATGCCTACTTGAACTTATATTTGAATTCAGTGCCTCAGGGGTAACTTCATCAACCTATTCAACTACCCTCCTGGAATATATAACCATTAACTTCACTTGCACTTTTTGGTGGAGGCTGTTGTGTGCGTGAAAGGTTAGAAATTAGAAATAACACACAAATATGTGTATAGACAAAAAGAGAACAAGGACATGACAAATGCATAATTAACCGGCATTCAAAATGGAACTGTCTTTTGCTGTTAGGTGCGTTTGTTCGTGTGTGTGTGTGTGTGTGTGTGTGTGTGTGTGTGTGTGTGTGAGTGAGTGAGTGAGTGAGTGAGTGAGACAGAGAGACTGCTTCACTCTGTGACTCTGCAAATGTCCTTAAGAAATTCAAGTAAGTGGCAGAGCAAAATGTCTTGTCCACTGCAGTGTGCCTCATAAGCCTCCCTGACCCAGGTCACCTTGTGCAGACATGCTGCTCAGATGGGCCACCAGCAGTCCAAAACCCACGTGGTGTCGGCACGCTGTGTCGCCAGCATGCTGCAACATGTACGCCAAGCGAGTGTAACAGCAGTGTGCAGCCAGTGTGCCAACAGGTACACCCCACCCAAAGCCACATACAGCTAACTGCTAACAGTTATCAGCAGGGAGCCACTTCCCCACTTTACCCTCCACACATGGCAATGTGGAGTCGCCTGTGGGGGAAGGGGGGGCTCTGAGAGAGTGGCGTCTCCCCCCACAGCCAAGCTCTTCCTGCACATGTCGGACTCCCATCATGCTCAGCTCTCAACTCCTGGCTCTGCTTAGAGCTCCCGTCGCTTTCACCATTAAAAACTTTTTCTTCTCATTAATTTTTTTAAAGTTGGTTTTAAAATGACTGCAGGAAATTCACGACTGGCTCTTTTGCACTCCAAAAACGTTCCCTAGAGCCGTTTCTAAGGGGCCATGCGAAACAAGCGTGAGGTTAAAAACCCTATTTAAATTTCAAAGGAACCAGAGCATCCAAATGAAAAGCAGCGTCTCGCATATTTCTGTGTTAATGCTGGAGGCGCGGGGGTGTGAGGAAAGCGTGCACATGCAGCTTGGGTCACAACGACACAGCCACAATACAAGAAATGTCATGACCTCGAGCAATAGAAGACACCGATTCTGTTAAGGAGCAGACCGCTGCTTCGGTGTTATGACGGCACCTGCACGCGTATGTCTGTACTACAAAGCTACCCACAACATGACCGTGGCGCAGCGGTGCACGTCAGCGCGCTGTGCAGCAGTTGCGCATTGTATATACCCTCTCGCTGGCACCAGCTGTCGTGCAGGGGACTGAGGTCAGCACACCATATGTGGCCTCACGCTGCTTACCTTGTTAGTCACAGTGTTGATTGCCAACGTCGGAGAGGCACTTCCAGAGATGATGCAGTCCATTCCCAGGGAATCTGAGTCCAGGCTGTACGGCGTGGAGGCCTAAGGGAGGAATACAAGATAGTCTGCTGAGGACGTGTGTCCACACAAGGACAGACATGCGGCCGTAGCCGTCCGAACACCACAGTTAACCATAATCAGCTACACTTAATTACATATTGCAAAACCACATATATATATCTTCCTTGGACTTGGACTGTAAAAGTGAAAAGTTGGTTGGAAAACATTTCATTTTCTGCTTTACAGAGACAAAGACGCACACATTTTCAGCCGAGTTGCATAAACCACTTCAAGCAACAACAAGAGAGCAATTCACCTTTATGTAGGGCAAATTAAAAATAATTTCTAGGGGGGAGGTGGAAATAAATAAAGCAGTCCCATTTGCTCGTGAGCTTGTGGAGTGGGAAGATAACTCCATCATGCCCGTCTTCCAAAACTGCTTATTGTAAGAGGATTGGTTTGCAACAATAAGATTTTTAATTCATGATAAACATAAGAAACAAGCTTTCGGTAAGTCGCAATTTTGGCATCTGGGGCATTTTAATGGAAATGAATCGACGAAGGAGAGTTAGAAAAAGGTAGAAGGGAAAAAGAAAAAGGGAATGTGAAAAGGAAGAGATGGGAGAGGGACAGATGGATTAGCGGAGGAGAGAGGGGGCTGGGTAATTACTGCAGGAGCCTAAAAGGCCCCAGATTCAGGAAGCACAACTGCAGGGGTATCTGGAAGCCCTGATCCACTACAGGAAACTGTGGCACTGTCAGTGTGCACCTGTATGTCCATCGCTTTGTGGAGAGAAGTGATACAAGTACCAAGAAACGAAGGAACACAGGCAACGTGCAAATGCAGTTCCACCATTAATCCTGCTACAAAGGTAATTGTGCCACATACAGACAGCCCTAAAAGGAGAGGTGGGTGCTCTGAAGATACCCATCACAGAAACCTGACCATGGCTGGACAGAAATGCGGAATGCTTACATACTCCCACCGAGTACTAGAGAGAAGAATCATCATTTGTCTCTGTAAAAAACAGCTCTGACAGGGTGCTGTGGCTCAAGGGACCTGGAATTTTTACCATTTGTTCAGGTCCCAAGGCCTAGGTGTGGTGTTGTTCAAGTGAGAAAGTTAACTTCTGCAGTAAATACTGCACTGCAGACTGCTGCTGGCAAGTACAGCTCAAACACTCAATCTTCCAGGTAGGTAAAAAACGCAGGCCTGCACACCCTAGGGGGTTGAGTCGAGGGCTCTGTGGTGGGCTTCCCTGTGCACCAGGACCATCCTCAGTCTGACTGCTACTCATGCATGCTGGTTATATGGGGAAGGCCAGAAGATGATGCAAGACGATGAAGAGGCCAGGCAATCTGGAGGCTGCCGGGGCTGTATACTGTAGTGTATACAGACCATTAATAATTAAAATGGGTGGAAAAAATATATACTGAAAATAATCACTGCAAAGGGCTGCATTATGTTTGCAATAAAAATCACCACAGAGAACTGTGCTTATAATGGCTTCTCAGGGCATTGTTTATTAATAAAGCCAGGCTTGTGATAAAGGTTGCCATATCCAAAAAAAAAAAGTTATGAATGCAGGCGGTAACACAAGATCCCAGTCTAAGAGGCATTAATGACAGGCAAAACTGGGCAGGAGGACATGTGTTCATATGTTTATCTTCCTCACAAGGAAACACATTCATTTTCAATGTCAATTCTACAAAATAATTAATGGCTGTCTGTGATCGTATAAAATAGTTTTATATGGTTATATGAGAATAGCTGCCGTCAAACCAGGGGACCCACTAAATCTTCCACACCAGTGGTCTGCTCCCAAGCCCCCCGGAGAGTCATAAACATGCCACCCTGGTAATGTTCCACGAACCGTGCAAAGGGGAAGCCAGCTTGGCTCTTCAATGGAGTAGGATTAGCAGGAGCAAACCAGTCGGTTTCAGGCACACACCAAATATCACGCACCTCCTGAACCACAATCCAAGTTAAATTTACCCCTCACTGTGCCAGTGCGTTACATCACAACTGTCTGATTACAGCAGCAAGTACAGCAGAGGTTGATGAACACAACTTCAGTTGTAACTACAGACTTAACCAGCTCAAGTGATTAAGACTTTATAAGTGAGGAACATTTAATGTGGTACAGAATGGATCCCCACCCTTGATCTGGTGACCCACAGTACATGCTGTATATATGACAGATCTGAGCTAATTCACCTAATCTGTCTTTTTTATGCTGTCTTGAGATTTGAGTCAGTCTTTGGAACACAATTTTACTCATATATACACACAAAGTAATAAAAGATTTCACCTGTGTTATCTCCCTATGGTTAAACAATTAAAAGGTGGTCATTATGACTACTATTACTGGTATTTAACTGATATTTTTACACCAAGAGACTATGTGTTTGCTCACACCTATCTTACAATGTCACCAGAGTAATTCCAGTAAAGAACTCTGCTCAAACGCCCCTCCTGGGTAACCTTTCTTACAATGTGTCACTAAATACCATAATATGTGCTGCCAAACAATTATTTCAGCCTATTGTATAAATTCATACTCTTCATCCATAATTAAGCCTAATCATTACTTCAACTGAAAACAATTCCTTTGTCATTCTTATAATGAGGCGTCTGTACAAGCCAGACCACATGCCTTGTCACATGACTAGAGGGATATAAAGTGACCACCTCCCCATGAAGATGGGGTCCAGAGAAGCCAGATCTCAGACCCACTGACTTGTCACATAACTAGAGGGATGTAAAGTGAACTCCTCCCCATGAAGATGGGGTCTGGAGAAGCCAGATCTCAGACTCACTGACTTGATAGGTGACAAAAACCGAGCCTGTGCTCGCACAACAAAAGAGGCACCGACCCGTTCTCCGGAACGCGGCCTCTTCTTTGGCCGAGTGGGCAGCGTGTCCTCCTTCGGGTTGGTGTCAATCGCCCAGTAGGATCCCTAGAAAGAGGAGAAGGAAGTCAGAGGGGTTAAGAAACGGAGCCAGCTTTTAAATAAATGTTTGGCTACATGCTGCACAGCCTATCATATTGCCCACACAATGTCAGGAAAAAGCTATTAGGCCAACATTTACCTGACAAAAATAGAGTGCTAGAAAACACATATTTGTATATGCTTAAGTGGACTGCTAAATGAGTGGACTCAACAAATGAATACACCCATTAAAGCAAAGTCGCTGAGGAGCGTCACAGCAAGAGTGTCAGACATTGTGCGCTGACATTTCTGAAGTGCTGAACAATGTTCATTGGCATTGTCAGTCCGGCCCCTCTGCTATTGCCCTTTTTCCTCTATTTTGCATTAAATCCCCCCCTCCTTGTTTCTGCTTCCTTGGTTTTAAGTCATAATTCTGCATTGCTAGGTTTTAAAAACTCCTGAGCAAAGAAAAACTGAAATGCTTTGGGTAGTACCATAGCTCCAAAATATATAAGGCAAGCAACCTTTGTTATTCACGTTTACAACAGCAACGGTAAAAATAAGGTGCTACTTTAAGTGACAGACTAAAACTCTTGAAATGATTGTTTTTTTTTTTTTTTTTTTTTTTTTTTAAGACGGGCACATAAAAAAAAAATTAGGAATGAATAACCCACAAATGGAGTGGTTGCTTTAAATTAATTATTTATTAATTACCTTCCAAAATGAGACACACTAAAGAAATGTCAAGGAGAAACAGGAGCACATGCAGCACACTAAAGGTCTGTGCTTTATTTCAGGATGCTCCCAGCTCTTTCCAGGATGTTTACATTACTAAATTTCTTTATTTTAATTTTGAAATTCAAAGTTGATGTGATCTTCCTAGCAATCCGTTCTGCACCAGTCAACAAAGTGCAGACAGAATACAGTAAATAAATAGGCCTCTTTTTAATGACAATAATTTGGAAAGTGCTCAGACTTGTTCTAGTAAAGTCACTATGCTATTCTCAAGTGCGCAGTTTAGCTCACTTAAACACTTATAGGCCTGCAGTATTTTTATTTTCCATTCAAACTTTTTGTAAAGCTACAAAAGTGCATAAATAGCATTACACTACATACATTCACGCTCATTTAGTTGTGCGCTGATTTAACAATTAAACCATGTTTAAAATAAATGTCAATTTTCCCTTCAGTGTTTACACTATGATTAAATGTCATCAATTGCCACTTTTGAACACAAGTGCATGCTAAATAAACGTAATGAAAAATGTGTAAAGTCTGAGGCTATATCTGCATTTTACACTTCAAGTCACAAATCACAAGCCTTTGCAGTACTGGCCGATCCTAAACCCAGACTACATTTACTACTCCTACAAGACCAGCAGCTCATGCTCGACACAAACACTAAGAACTCAAACCCCACCGAATCGTGTGCATAGTACATCGTGCAGTGTATAAAATCCACCTGAAAGGTCATTGCCTAAGAACATACGTTTTTTTTTTTTTTTTTTTTTCCTGGACAATGTCCCAGGTGATCTTGAGAATCCTTGAGAAGAAACGGCAAAATTTCACAATCCCAGCCCTCTTCCAAAAGATGCACACAGCAGCCCGAACCCACTCTTCTGCTCAGCGGTATTGATTGCTCTTCCAAGGGGCTGCAGCTCTGGTGCTGAACCTTCAGTCTGGTCTCTTCACACATAATCAGGCAGAGGATAGCGATGGTTTGTTGGGGGCTGGAGGTCCAAACCCGAAAACCTTGCTGAATTATTTAGCGTGCCGTTCCTCCTATTTAATTCATTTTTCAATGGTGCGCATCGATGAAGCCAGGAGAAGCATTACCGTGTGTTTGTCAAAAACAAAACTGTGTAGATAACTTCTGTCGAGCCCTGATTTTTTAAATATTTCATGATTTGATGAAAATTCAAGTTGTCAGTTAAGAACTCCATCGATGTCTTTAAAAATTATCTGCATGATACCTTTTAACAGTTTTTAAAATAAAGCGAGAGAAATCGACTACTACACATTGTTCAGACGAGGTGAGTAATAAGTAGACACCATCTTGCTTGGAAACATGGTGGTGTGACTCATTTCTACTGCATTTCACTTGAGGTCCATATTGGCTTGGTCTGTAACTGATATTTAACGTCTCTAGTCTGACAAAGGGAAAACCCTGCATTGCCTTCCTAAGGCGCACAAGCAGCCTCCTGACACACCTGAGTGTCATTGCACAAAGGAACTCATGATAACATGCCACCTTCCAAACTGTAGTGTTTGTTCCAAAGGGCTAGGAGATGCTATCGGTACTTCAGTGAAATGACTTGGGCAGAATACATTTTTCCACTTCCGGCCTAGAGATGAGAATAATTTATGGCAGGAAATATCTGTGCAAGTGTTACGTTGGTGCAGAAATATTCAGGGTCAGAATTAAACTTCTGGGAATTCAGACTGTGCCTACACTGCCAGCCTGCCACCAGCCTGCAGATCTGTTGAAACCGCGTGGAATCACTGTGGCTGTCGGTTAGATTAAATCTTTATTTCTGGCCTTTAGCATGTGTGTTTAATGGCAATGGGCAGAATCAGTACACAACAGTAGGTAGAAGCCTGTCTGACTAATGCTCATATTTCAAACCACCTGCCACTGGTGCCTGAGCAAATCCACAGAAGTCAGTACTGCTTGAGAAAAACATGCACAGTGCCAAAGTGGCCAAGCAGGACAGTGTGTGTGTGTGTGTGTGTGTGTGTGTGTGTGTGTGTGTGTGTGTGTGCGCGCGCGCCTTCCGCTCTCTGATTAAACGAGCTATGTTATTCTCAGCATACGGCCATGCGGTGCCCAGTCTGTCCAAAACGAATACGGAAGAATTAATGTCCACAAGAAAACAAGCGGTTTCCCCACTCCTGCATCCTTTCTAATACATAAGTATTAAAATGATAACATCTAATAACAATTCCACAATTCCTGCCTGAAGTTAGCTATTTGCAAGCCCTTGCTATTCTAAAATTACTAACAGATACCATTAACGCTCAAAAATCAAACATCTTGAGCTAAAAAATGAGACATGCATCTTTCAGATACATGAATATTCATAGCCTGTCTACCAATGCTGCACTAGGATTAAAAGTTAGGATTTAAAATATTCAGTAACTCAGTTGTAGAGTGTGTAGATGTGATAAGTTAATTGAAAATTGTTCTTTTTCTTTCTAGATGACGGCCAAGGGGGAAAAAAATAATAATTGGTTTAAAAAGTGAAATAATTAAAATCATCCCATTTAGTTCAGTGCAGTTATTCAATTTACATTACTTCTGAGAGTGGCCTGGCTTTCCTTCAGTTTCACAAACATTTCAAATACAAGAACTCTTATTAACAATAAGATAAACACAGAAAGTCAGCAGTACTCTACAAAGGAGCTAACAATGACAACAGCTACATCAACTCAACACACCTGCAAAGCACCACTAACGTGTAAACCCACTGTTCATGTTGCTAACTGCAATGCTAATTCATGAGCTATAAACATCTCTCCAATAAATTTGTTTGTGTGCATTTCGATCCAAGCTGCAATATTCACCTTCACCTACCGTGCTACCTTCTCGCACCTTCGACAACTTGGCACTGTTGGTGCGAGCTGAGTTTCCTGTTATTTGTTGCGTTGACAATGTCAATTAGGCATTTAGCAGCTGTGATCACATTTGAATATTTGTTATTGCAGCAAACAAAGTGAAATAGTTGAAGTCTGGTGTACGCATTACAAGGTACTAAAACAGACTGGATTTTTAAAGGCATCACACAAACAGAACAAAAAAGTACTCCATATGGACAGAAAACACAAAAGCCTATCAGTGACTAGATTCATTTCCCCAAGAAAGATCTCATTGTCTTGCTGAAGTGACTCAATACTTTCAGTTACTTAGACAGTTGGCAATAATTAGGTTTAATCCAAGTGAGGTGGTATGTGCCAAAAGTTATGTAAAAAGCTTCCCAATTAGCATTTTGTAAGAATTTTGCATCTAATAAGGAAACTGTTAGCACATACATGCAGTGCCATAACAGATTGAGGGGGAAAAAAAAAAAAAAAAGATACCTCTGTTTCATCTGAAATAAGATACACCTGTATTTTAATTGATATAGAAAGCTATTTAAGACCAAATCCTTACAGCACTCCTGACTACAGTTTGCCTCTTTCACTACTGTTTTGCGCAACTAAATTTGTATCAACTTGGTTGTAGTAGTTAAATACTGCTATTGTGCAAAGTAAATGCAGAAAGTGTCTAAAATATTTCTCACTGATATAAAGACCAAAGTGACTATTGGCAGATCACCTTTTCAACAAAACCCGCCAGTAAATATTAAAAATTAGCAGCAGTGTGGAAGTTTGAATGCTAAAGAACATTGAATGCAATGGGTCATATAATATCAAATCACTCAGATTAAAAAAAAATAAATAAAAAAAAATCACATTTATCCAAATTGAGAAAATATGGTGTGTGTGTGTGTGTATCTGAGACATTTACTTCAATATGTAGTAAGTGGTAGTGTGTATACACACAGAACAGCTCCAAACACTCTTTTTATCCAATTTTTGACCAACAGCACAGGTTGCCTGGGATTCGATGTTTGCCAATTATGTCCACCAAGATGTAATTAGGTAGTGATGGGGATTGCCTTGGACGATTTCATAGGACAGATTAAATCATGAATGCATAATTTTCACTTCAAGTATTAACTAAACTCCCTCAACTTGCATAAATATATGTCCCTTTTTGAAATGTTGGACTTTGTCCTGTTTTTAAAGCCTTAAGAACAAAAAAGAAATGATATATAGACATTCTGAGCCCTGAAATTGATTCTCTGTTAAACATTAACCAGAGATATGAAATATCAGCCACATGAGATACCAGTACCCAAACATGGAAGAAAGTCCAATTTGCCCAAATTGCAAAAGTATAGGTACACACAAAAAAAATTATATATAAAGTCCAAAAAAGTGAAATTTTAACATGATAATCATTCAACCCACATTGTCTCACAGAAAAGTATAAACACTAACTGGAAATAGTTTGAAATTATGCCATAAAAAATTAAGGGGAAAAAAATGTACCCATATTTATCTTTTGATTCTGTAGAGATTAGATACTGTCTTTGAGCTGTTATAGGTACAGCAATACCCTTAAAATATACTGAAGTTTATGTCTCAAATATTAACCACTATTCCCCAGCTTATATAAATATAAGGTGTCTGTTTCATTCAATGTTTGGAAATTTTGGCCTATGTCCAATTTTAGAATAAAGAAGAAAAAAAGATATGGCCTGAAATTGATTCTGTTAATTTTGTCCACATATATGAAATATCAGCCTTGTATGATGATTAAAAACTGAGATATAAATCTCCAAACTTGAAAGAAAGCAATTCTAATAAAATTATTTTTTTTAATTATGCATTAAAATTCTACAGATGATGCAGAGACTGTTTTGATAAAACATGTAAGCACTAGCGAAGACAGGAAAGGCTTGCGATGGTTTTGTTTTTCTCTTTTTCATAGTGCACCCTTAGATGATATTTAAAGCATTACTTTCACACATTCCTACTGCAAAGGTACAATTCTCTCGCACTCCCTCACATACGTCTGCTGTTGAAGCCAGAACTGCACAACCTTACTGAAGGGCAACAAAACCATTTTTAACACTCAATGGGTTTACCAACATATTTGGTGGCAATATTTTCCGCACTTTAAAAACTAAATATTTTCCAACAAAAATTCTCAGTTGTATATAAACTAGAAGAATTACCTGGAGTTGAAGTGAAATTACTTTGCTATCAGTGGTGATTTCTGCCAGTTTTACAACACTCTCCTAGTTGAAACGTTCAAGCCCCCACCTTGCGTCTTTAAAGGTTCCAAGCTGTCCATGCACAAGCAGGGACAGTATCATTCTGTATTTGATTACTACAACCCAATAGTGACACAAGCACATAATCTCACCTGTGATATTCTTCCTAAAAGGAGGGGGAAAAAAAAAAAAAAAAAAAAGCTACACTAGGAAATAACTTATAAAAAACACTAAGAGCCAGTTCAGCTGACATGTACTTGTGTTCTGTTGCTCTCTGGTTCACATTTTAAGACCCTTTCATTTGGAAGTAAACACCAGGTTCAACACAGGAGAGCTGCCTGCGTGGCGCTTCCTCCTGGTGCGTTTGTGTTGCAGCATGTCAGAGCAGCTATCCACTATGGACACACCTGCTGTGGCCCTGCGTGGCCATCACCACCTGGCCTTCGTCAAAGAGCGGCGGCCAGGTGATCATTGCCAGGAAGCGCCTCTCACAGCAGTGCACCGGGCAGCATGAGTCAGGTTCAAGGCTGAACATAACTCACTTTTGAAGTGCAGCAGCCGTAGTGAAGGTCTTCATTTCATCGCTGGAGTTGTATATTGTGTAGCATTTTTTGTCACACAATAAAGACTCGATTGAAAAACATTTTATATTTTAGGAGTTTTTTTCCCCATCACCATCAAAGCACTGCTGTGAATATCACCAACCACCCAAGTTTTTGTTACAACTTTGTAAGAATTGTTTCAGATTCTTGTTTTCTACAAAGCTCACAGTACATGGAACAAACAATATTGGTCCACTTCAGTTCATAAGCCAGCCATTTTTTTTCCTATGTATTTTAGCAATCCACCCCTTCAGAGTGGAAAGTTTTACTCCCAACACCGTCATGATTCTGCTTGTTGTTGTTAGCCCTGCTAGCAGATGAACTGTACAGTATATTCTATGGACTCGAGATTTGGCGTTAGCGTTGCTGTGATGTAGGCTCATTCAGTTCAAGTACAGACCACTTCTGTGCCGCTGAACAATCCATGAATAATGACAATAGATGCATTACAAAGTTGTCAATAACCTAGACTGTTTGTATCACAAATCCTACATTTGGTGTTGTAAACTGTGGGACAGCACCTATCTTGAGTCTTATGTCTGTGTGTGAAGGGCACGGTGCTGTTTTAAAACCCGAAAGACATGAAGTCATCGACCCAACCCAAGAGCAACACCGGGCAAGCCACCAACAGACAGGGTGACTAGCTGTAAATCTTTAAGGTAATGACATTCCAAACATCATAAAAAAAACTGTTTCAGGCCGCATGACTCCTGGCTCCTTCTCTCCTCCATGCTCTGGTATTTACAATCACTTTTACAATTTCCTCAAGAGAGATGATACTGTTATTATCACCTCCAGTCTACAGCGCAGGTGTTTGTGCTGTTAGAATATTGGCTGAAGTGTTTTACAGAGCTCTAGATATCACAAAATAACACCAGTTCACAATGTACAAAATGTTGTACTAGACCATCTGCAACAGAGAAAAGGTAAGTCACATCTGAAACATTAAGCAGTCAGGGACGTCGATAATACAGAATTCCAGCATTAGGAAAAAACTAATTTAAGCAGTAAACACACAATGAATAGACCCATGAATCCTGCCCACCACTGTATGCGTGTTAGTGTGATACTGTCCCCATGTTTATAATTACTGTAGTGACTAATCTGTATATCGCTCTTTGCGTGAAGAGAAAATGTTGTTTCCCTGATGTACAAAAAAAATCTCCTTAGGTACTTTCCCCCTGCCTCAAAATGTCCCTTAATACATTTCATGAACCTTACAGTAAGTCCTTTTATCTACTTTACTGATTAATCTCTGAGTGGATAAACCAACAGGTAATGAGCTAAGAATAGTTGGAAACAGTCACTGGCTACCAGTAAAAATAAATTCCACAAATTACAGTTTTCCAAATTTTACAATTCTCTTAGTATATTGCATTGGCAAGGTTTAATGCTGTTCTGAGAGTGTATAGTGTCTTATATAAGAAATGAAAAAACATCACGCACACAAGGTGCTCAACACGGGAAGTCTCTCGCTTTTCCATTTACAGTTTAATTGTTTTTGTTTTCCTTTTTATCCCCACCACAACACTTACAGGCATGGGGACCATTCTCTCCCAAGGCCATCTTTTTTCCTTTTTTTTTTTATAACTCCTGAGATAACTTAAAAAAAAAAAAAACCAGCTGTTATTATAAAAATATGCCTCTATTGAACACAGTTTAAAATGCAAAACAGTAATCAAAAAATACAAGTGATGAGGAGAGAGGAGGAAAAAAAAAAAAAAAAGACACTCACCTTTCCTGGGTCATCTTTGGAGCGAGGCACTTTGAGAAAACACTTGTTTAGTGACAAATTGTGCCGAATTGAGTTCTGTGGAGAAGCAGAGAAATAAACAGCGAGGTCAATGGAGCGAGCACCAATCAACATGGCATGCAACTACAATAATGTGCATAAACCTCCTAGCTCGAGCCAGACGGCACAGACGGCACAGAACCACAGCTTTTCAAGTTTGAAAACGTTCATTGCTCGTCATGTGAAGGTGTTTCGGGAGTGCGTGCAAGTCAGCCTTTGAACAAAGTCTTGCTTGAAAAACACCCCGGTGGTCACAACCAAGAACTCCTTCAGCAGTCCCGACAGACTCCGCGGGGCACGTCTGGTCCAGCTGCCCTCTCTCACAGCTGGCTAGTGACTGGCTACACAAAGCCAGTCCTGTAAGAAAGGCACCCAGTGGAGACGAGCACGCAGCCCCTAACAGGTCTGCTTTTAACACTTCTCTCAGTGAGGCTTTAAAGGAAATAAATTACATGGAAATAAAACAGTAGTGAGAAGAATAACTCACTCCGCACATTTTTTTCCGGAACGTCTCAGGGCTTCATCCTCGGTTATAGGACACTTAATTGTTCTACGTGTGAGGGTGTTAAGACTGGTGATCATTCTTATTGATAGTACTATCACTCTGAGTGTGCACTGAGACCAGGCAGCCTGCTGGTCTCCCGGGGACAAACACAAGCACGCTGGAGCGCAGCGCCACCAATGGCCATTTCATTCACTGCTTGCTGCCCACAACCCCAACGTAAATACGCACAGAGGACAACTCCGTGGCCTTTCACTGGGATTACACTAATGGATGGCAGCGCTAAAGAGATTCTCATGCCCCGTGGGACACACGACTTCGGGCTTGGTAGCAGATGTGGCTACATGAAGACTCCAGCAATGGCATAGCCAGACCTGTGGAGAGGTTTACATTTGAAATGCTGGCCAACATTTGAAATGCTGGCACCCGTCAGCTAAAGGGTCAGTAGCTCCTAGCACAGCTGCTTTAACCAAGTGTGTCCTTATCTTAGTGTCAGCAGCAACAGCAGGCAGGACGCAGACACAGCCGAGGAGGCTCGGCCTATCCGTCCACGCAGCCGCTCTGCGTTTCATATCTGCGCTCCCTACATCAGGTGCACAGGTGCGCACACAGTCCAATATACTGCAGATTACAAGCCAACTGTAGGCTGCTCATAATAACTGTGTCAACACCTTACAACACTCTCATACTCAAGTACTACCTAAAACAAAGCATTTGACCTGATAAGTTGTAGGTCTGTTCATAAGCAACAATAACACATGCAAAGCAAATGTTACGAACACTAGAAACGCTGAGACCCCTCCCTGCCGTGGGGGACGTGGAGCCCCCCCTGTGTGGGGAAGTGGGGTGACTGCACACAGAGCGGTCTTGGCTGGATGCCTCTGTAAGCTGCCACTTACTAAGCAGTGGGGCTCTCAGGCTCTCACTTTAGCAGGCATCTTTAATCAGTCATATTCATCAGCCTGTGCCATTCTCATAACTGTCTGCAATCTCTATGTGCACTAGGGAATGCGATCAGGAGCTGAGTGTGTGCGCACGCGTGCGCGTGCGTGTGCGTGTGTGTGTGTGTGTGTGTGAAAGAGAGTGTGTTAGAAACCATAGGGTTTTGTGGATGCTCTCCTACTGATAAAACACATCCCAATGCATGCTGGGAACATCCTACAGGAACTACTCATTCTGTTCAGATGACCCAACTGATCTAGTCATGTCAGTATGACCAAAAAGCAAAGTAAAAAATCTCCTCTACACTAAAGCTCAGCAGCATGGTTAGGAAATGCCTGTGCCTGACTAGGATGTGTACATGATGATCTACCACACATCTTTTCCCCTTCGAGAGATCCTGTGCCAAATCACACAGCAGGCTGCATGCAGCTCCAGACCTGAGCTCTGCTAGCCACAGGCCACCTGCTCATGTACAGCATAAAGCCACAGCCCTCAAATGTACGCTGCTTCAGTCTGTCTGCACATCGTGCCTCAGGAGTGTGTGTATAATTAAAAATAAACCCCCTCCCCAACTCTTCAATCCTTTTCTTAATATATGCGAGCCTTAATTTCTTCTCTACGTGTTCACTTTTTTCCTTAAATCAGCGATGTATTTCCGCTCCGCTGGATCTGAAGAATTAAATTTATGAAGGAGCATCAGGAGAAGCAACAGCCTCTGATGGGCACCGTGCAGCTACACACAGCATCTTATCAAGCCCATCTGCCTCCACACAAACTCAGGCACCACTGACGGGGGACTAATCGCTATAGAATATCAGCAGTCTTCTCACTGGCAACAGAATGAAGTGGAATGCGTGCATGCAGTTAAAAAACAATGTACATTCTGTGTCAGGCATCTGACTGCTGTGAAGATGGGGCACACATGACAGCAATTTCTCCAAACAGCTAATTTCACAAGATTCTATCATTAGGATCAGGTCCTTACTTGAGTATCGAGGACAAAACTTTTACTTGCAGCTTGTAACTATGCCATACATATTCACAACAGCTATGATTCAACCGTGTGACTCCAAGTTGCCAACTAAGAGGAACATTTCTGCTTTTCACAGTCGTAAGTATGTCAGTACCAGTGCCTTTTTCCGATTCGTTAATTCAGAGGTGCAGCATGGGCTTGCGTCAAGGTGTATGTCCTGCTTGTATGCTAAAATCACCACACCTGCTTCATAGTGAAAAATGTTACACTAAATACATGAACTCTCTCCTATTCAATAAGCACATTCCCAGGGGAATTTTAACAACACAAAATGCCAGACATGGGCCCGGAGACTCCAGACTCTAAGCATGGTGTCCCGAACAGAGAAGTCACTGTGCATTAGGCATAGAGAGTGGAAAAAATATTTAAATAATAAAAGTACAACACAGACTACAGAACTCAGAGAGAAGAAGCAATGCAAAGTACAAAATATGTACAAGTGATAATTAAACCATGACTAATGCTAGACGAACCAGTCAGGCAAGCACCTTGAGATGAGAGACAGAACACAGCCTGTACAGGAGAACATGGCCAGAGGGTTATGTTGAGGCCAGAGGACATGACGACATACAGCTGCTGCCTGCGCGTCCTTTCAGTGTCACAGAAGACAGTACATAAGCGTGTGTACAGCCACTAATTGGAAACACGAGGCAGAAAGCAGCTCTGAAGAGAAGCAAAAAGGAAGAAACAATAGTGAAAGAAACAGATGGGAGAGTGGTAAAGGAAACATGCTCAGCCTAACTTAAGCTGCCCTTTCAAACTAAATCACGAACACACTAACTACTGTACCATGCCTCCTCGCTCAACTCTAACAAAGTAGAAACAGAAAAACAATTGGTGAAGGGGGGGGGGTATCTGTGATTCCAACAGTCTGTTCTCAATGCGCTTCCAAGGTCCATCTGAGAACATTCCACAGAATGTAAAAAAAAAAAATATATATATATATATAAATAAATAAATAAATAAATAAATAAAAGTTTCAGCTGAAATCAAGGAAGCAGAATTCAAGGAATGCTCACTGATGCAACTGCTTTCGACAACCTTTTAACAGCTTCTTCTCTCACCTCTGCGTCAGAGACAATCCCCATTAGCCAACACCCGTTTTATAATATTGTACATAATGACTGCTAATTGTTTGCAGACTTTTTGACCAGAGAAAAGGAAAAGCCCCCAAAGTGTGGAGAATACAGAATGTTAAGGAGGGCCTGGGATAGCACTAAAGGATAGAGAACATTAAGGAGAGCCTGGGACGACACTAAAGGATATACAACCCATATTACACAAAACTTGGGATATTTTGTAAAATGTAAATCTAAACAAAATGCGATGATTTACAAATCGTTCATCCTTCACAAAGACAACATTTGAAGCTGAAACTTGATCAACTGTATTGCAAAAAATAAATAAATAAATAAATAAATAAAGGGAATGTGAAGTGTGATGGAGAGTGAACAGGATGCACACGCACGGCAGAGCCAGGAAGATACTGAGAAGCAAAATCCTCAAGGCGAGCCAAGAGTGAAGCAAAGGGCTCTCCAGGGCTCCCAGCACATGAAGAAGAGCAGAGCCACGGGCTGAGCAGTTCGGCTCTGGCAGCTCGGGTTTGGCAACATGGCTGCATCACAGCCTGCTCCCTCACTCTGTCAGCCGACAGAAGAAAAAAAGAGCCATCGCGTCTCAGCTGCAGCGATGAGACGTTTCAGACTGGTGTTTAACCCACCTTGATGAGGGGCCAAAACTCTGTGCCAAGTCTCTGACTGTGGGCGCCCTGCAGAAGGCACTGCGGCTCAGCGTTGGCTTTCATGCAGACACTCTTCTAACCTCGGCCTCGTCTACACAGCTGTCCAAGGCTGACTCTTAGAAATGCGCCTGTGTCGACTGAAACACTCTAAACACTTTATATTGGAGTCAAAATGCATTTGATCTTTATCCCTTGTGGTTGCTGAGAATTGGCATGTAAGCCTTTTTTTTCTTGGAATTTCAATGTCTGATCCTTAGTGTAACATACAGCTTTTTAAATAAAACACAAACAGAGCACTGCTGAAATGAAACACAGGCCAAACTAAAAGTGTTGAGGAAACCGACAATGATTACAGCATCTGATTAATTGAATGCGGGGGTGGGGGTGGGCACCAATTACTTTATGAGGCTCTGTGATGTAAATATTATATGGCATGGATAAAGTATTACAGTAATTAAAACTTAATAGGCCTTTCTCCAAAATAAGAAGACACCTTAGGGAAATGGTTCATTCAACTCCTAAATTAAAGCCATATATCACCCCCCCAAAAAAGTAATAGATAAATACTGATACTTAATTGTCAGATGAGAGGGTAATGATGTAAAGTACAATTATAATGAGACACTACCTATCCTGAATAATTGCACACAAAAGAACAAGACCTGTCCATCAAGATCATTTATTTATATAAATACGTTTTATTGAGAATAGGTACTGGCTGTAAATAAGACTGCCAATAAAATCAGCATGCACGCCCACCTGTGCCCTTCACCTCAGGGCTTGGCACATCGAGTGCATCTTGAAAAGCAGCCCTGTGAAACAAGACGACGCTAGGCTGTGCCTTAAAACTACCTGGGGTAATGTCGCTACACAAGGTCTCCATAATTATCAAACGCTGTGGTTCTGAGCATGTGGTTAACAGGAGTGTCTGTCTGAGCAGGGAGGTGGAAGCGTTAGGCATCCTGTAATGGGAGGATGCCCTTATCAATGACTCGCTGCCTGCCCACAGAGATGTCACTTATGTCTTTTGAGATTAAGAACCATGTGATTTGGGCCTCATCAGGCTAATCAAAGTAATCAGTAACATACTTAATTGAACATAACACATGCACACAGCAGACTAACCCTATGAGGGCAATGTGCATTCTGCATATCACACAAGATGAGCATGTGCGCACATTCCCATACATGACATAATTCCCCACTCATAACATACACTTACTGCCCCAACCTGCACCATCCTCAAACTTCATTTACATAAAAAAATCAAGTGGAAAAACAGATCTACAGTGACACCATCTACATTAATGATACCCTACGCTGGTGTGTGCTGCTAAAGTTATCATAAATCAGTGCTGTGTATTTTGTATTGACTTAACATGAACTGCTTGCATGGAGTCTCCGTACAAGAACAACAAAGGCCCTCCTGAGAGGGTTACCTTGTTCACAGGTCCGAATCGCTACCTGCTATCTTTGCTCAACTCAGACGTTACCCATAAGGCCTCTGTAATAGACGTGTCATATCTTGTCAACTGCACAACATTAAAAGTCCAGAAGGCATCAAGAACTTTCTGTATGCAACATGACAAACTGTCCAGAACACATTAAGAGCATTTGAAGACAGATCTTTGCACTTATCTATCAGTTTCTATGAGAAACGTTGAGCAGTCAAAATAAAAATTTCTAATGATTGCTCCCGTATGTTACATAAGAGACGCAATCTGCTTTCCTAGAATATAAATATCTCTGAGGCGGAGGTGGGTGGGGGTGAATTTAATGGAAACGGCGCTAAAGAAACAGGAGGGGGAAATTTTTAATAATACTGGCCTTCAGCCCTTAGAGCAACTTCTCACGGCAACACATTAGGAACATTAGTGTGGTCAGTGAGTAGAAGAATATAGTTTTAGACTGTTAACAAAACTGCAGGATCCAAAAAAAAAAAAAAAGAAGAAGCCCAACATATGGACCTCTTATTGGTATGCCTTCTGTCTTACATGATTATGTGATGAGTCAGTTTCACAGGATCCCGGCAGGAATCGCTCCAGAGCGGAGTGGATCAGGGTGAGGCTTGGAAATGAGCACGAGGGCCAGAAAATAACGTCGCAGTTTGTGAGGCGCCTCTGAAAACGGCCGAGTCGCGTTCACACACATTTTCAAAGTCATTACAGAAATATAGCTAAAGGAACGAAAAACACTGCAGGGATGCTGGCAGAGCGTGAGCTGAATTAAGTAAGGGGCGCAATTGCCCAAGCAGAAAAAGTGGTTTTTGCCCATTGTTGGACTTACGTTAAAGGTTGAAAGGAGAATCCTCTTTTTCTTAAAGGCTCAGGAGAACACGGGAGACCCCCTTTCATCTACATGGGCCTGAGGCAACCAAAATGAGTCCTACCTTCTGCGTCTTTGATCCTGCCACCCTAGCCAACTCTGGCCGCCAGCAGAGAGACATTGACCTCAACCTATATGCCCCGGGTCCAGTGGTGTTGGGAAAGGCCAAGCAAAGTCCAGCTCACTGAACCTCAATATGAACTGAAGAAATAAGAGCACTGTAGAATTTCATAGACGGTCCCCAATACTACAGGGGGACATTCTGATCAGCCGCTCCCATTCAGCACATAAAAGCATCTTCTAACATCAAAAGGAGGAGTCACTCAAACATGCACATCTATACCATACTGAGAAACTATACTAAGAACAAAGAACAGATTCTGCAAAGGACCAGTCTTAATCTACTGCAGTAAAACACAAGATTAGAGACACAATTACACAACACACAGATGTCCGAGCCCAAATGGACACTGAAGTACAAAGCAGGGTGAGGGGCTGCACAGAAACAAAACGTGGTGTGCGACTCTGAAAGCTGACTGGTGGCCTGAAGTAAAGACAGATACGATTTGATATGTCGGCGTTTGGCATTCACACACCATGAACAGCACAAAAGAGGGCACTCGCGCACTCACTCCATCTCCGCTTCCGTCTCGCATTCAGCTGCAGGAGCAACGGAAGGGGGGGGGGGGAAAAAAGAGCGGCGTAAGGAGCAACGCTCCTGCCGTTATCGTCGCTGCACGCTCGCGCGTGCTCCCGGTTCCAGTCGAGCGATCTGATGAGAGCTGTTTGTCAGCCCCACCGCTTAATTATCTGGCAGCGCAGAGGAGGCGCGCCCTACATGCAGCGGCCCAGACTCACAGTGGCCCCCACCTCGCTAAACCTCTGCTTTCAGCGAAGCCCTTTCAAGTCTCATGAAGCCTCTCCTGACACATCCCTGGTGACAGCCTGACGGGCAGGTAGTGACAGAGATGTGAAGGCGTTTCTGTGCTGAGACTGAAACTCCTTCACTCTCCACAACAGCCAGCGATGTGTATTAAAACCACCAGACCGCCACGTTCCAGTTCACGGAGCTGACCAGTGCAGACAATAAGCGCTGTTCACACGCGAGTGAGGTGAACACTTCATTTGGACTTATGAGACAGCTTTATTTCCTGTTGTCTTGCTGAAGAACACTCCCGGCTAAATCAGTCCACAGCCGTAGGGCCAGTCCTTCCATTACAAAGTGCTAGGTCCTGAGTGCCAAAGATGATTGTGACCCTGGAACAGCTAAGCTTCTGCAATAAGAATTTTACCATCTTCTATACTGCAGAGGAAGTGAGGCATTGGAAAGCTTTTTTCCCCCCAAATACTGAAATGTCTGCTTTGACACACCAGTTGTTTGTGTGTGGATCAACATTTGGCATTTCTTTGAGAAAGTGAAAAACTTAGAGAAGGAATTACTAATATGTTCTTGACAGGCCATACCAGAGTGGCTATCTGCACTATAAACACCTAACCTGACAGAAGACTGCTAACTCCACAGGGCAGCCATTAGCATATGGGAATGCTAATGGGAACCACATGCAGACAAGACCTTGTAGCCCTACTGATGCAACAAAGACTGCACCTTGACTTTGGAAAAATATGAGCTTTCCCCACAATCGCAGCTTCACACTGACCTTAATCTAGGGGTGAAAGATGGTAGCCTTTACACCAGACACACTAAAACATAGCAGGTATCTATCTCAGTTTCTTCATCCATCCATCCATCACAGAACTGCAGGTGGCCTGGAGCCAACCCCAGACAGCCTAGGGGCCAAGGCAGGGTACACCCTCAATAGGGTGCCAACAAATTGCAGGGCAACAGTTTCACTAAAAAATAGAAAATATTAATATAAACATATACAGACTATTACCTAGACTACTTTGTTAATGTTGGGTTTAACAAAAACACTGACTAACAGCCACCCAGAAAATGAGCTCACAGTATGCAGAAAGGCTGTTGTGGAGATTATTTGCAGTTCTCACTTGAACAATGATATGTGTATCCTTCTGTTGGCTACAGAGCACCACCGCTCTGCTCACGCATTGTACTGCTGGCTGGCTGACAGACAGACAGACAGAAAGACAGACTCGGAAGCATTTCAGTTCTGCGTCATTCACATGGATCCTACCTGATTAAATCCTGCCACTAATCTGCCTCTTCCATAGCACGTAAAACTATTCAGGACAGACAAATCTAACCTGTGAAGACTTTCATTTTAGCTCAGAAATGCCTGATCTTATATTAGATATGATATAATAAGTATCGTATACCATGTCTAAACTTGAACGTAAACTGCAACATCCTCTATATTATAAAATAAATTAAGGTTAAACCTCACTACTTCTGTTTCTTGGGCCATCATCAAATTATTTCATAAATCAAATGCACAACATAATGTTTCAATAACCAATCTCTACAGCTTAATAAAATTGTTTTACAAAAATTCAGTTTAAGATGAAGAATGTGATTATCATAAAGTTACAATGCACGTTCTTTTGTCTGTGTAAACAACTTTTATGCAACACTGGTATAATTACTGTGAAAAATGGATTAAAATCACTAACTTGTTTATTTTTGAGATTTCAGATCTACAATTATATCAAACGCACACCTTTAGTTCTTCTTTCCTGTTAATTAACCCCCCAAGTCCAGTTAAGTACACTGAACACATACACTTTTAGTCAGGGCTGTGGAGTCAGAGTCAGAAGCAATTATTGGGTACTGGAGTCAGAGTCAGAACTGGAAGCAGTTATTGGCTTACAAGTCGGTAAAAATGTACCAGCTCTGACTAAACGTACCGTATATGTCGGCGTGTAAGTCGATTGGAATATAAATCCACCCCCATAAACCAGAGGTGTAATACAGATTTAGTGCTGTATTCACCTGATAAGTCAACCCTGAAACTAACATTCAACTTCTGGATCTAGGTTAGGCCAGTGGACTTGTATGCTTAAGATTTAGGTTTGGCAGCAGACGTCAAAGAATCCACTTTCAAATATCATTATAAATGTTTTTTTTCCTGCTGTATCTTGTTATATGATAGGTTATTAGTTTATTATGTGATTAATCAGATAGTGAGAGTATAAACCAGTGCCGTGGAGATGATTGTACCATAAATTGAGGAGTTGCCGTCAGTGTTGAAGGTTTTGTGTACCGAGTCCACAGCCCTGTTTTTAGTTAAGGCAATTATAAAACAACAGCTTTAGTTTTCATATAAAAATCCAAGATAAAAATTTAAAAAAGAAACCTTTAAGTATTAAGGAAAAAGAAACCCCAGAGGTATGCATAAAATTACATCTAAAATAACATCTTGCAGTTTAATGCCACAAGATACTCACAATCGCCTTAAATGCATGAGAAGGACAAGTTCTTCACATCAATGTGGCCTCCTGCAGACTGTACGGGAGGGTCTTTAAAGCCCAGAGAGGGGAGTCCTGCGCCCCTGTCCTTATTATACTGATAAGCAGAAGCGGGGAAAAAAAACAACACCTGAGAAAGTAACAGGCCCTTTCTCACATACAGCCAATGCTGATCATACAGTGGGGCAATGAAGATGAGGCTGATAAAACTGAGAAGGGCTCCATGGAAACACACGTTCATTAACCCATACGGTCTCAGTCACCACACCCGCATATCCACACCAGCTGTGGCATTCTCACCAGCCAAGGCCCTTCATGGATATGGCAACCTGTAGTGCCTTTGAAACAGCACACCAAAGTGTGTACATACACATGTACACAATATCAGTCAATAGCTTCAGTACACTTGCTTGAAACAAGGTCTGGATATTCTTTGCTTGAAACTGTGTACACTTGTTAATATTTCATTATATGTGCTTATATAATTCATAAAATACTATGAATTGGTAAAAAAAAAAAAAAAAATCTTGGCTCCAGAAAGTGTATTAAAAATTTTTTACATGTTTATTTCAAGAATGTCCTTTTTGGTTAGGGAAACTAAAGTTTGCAGGACAATGGAAACTATAAAACGCTAATATGAGGAATATTTGTTTCTAGTAGTGTACACCTTTGAAACTGCACTTTATGGGTAGAGCAGAGACAATCCTTTCAGACGTTCCATATGCTAATTTCCAACCATGCAGAGACACTGGTATGACTCAGCACTTTTACTACTATACGCATATAAAAAACAGAGGGAAATGCATTAATGAGAATTTGAAGACAACGTACTGTGAGTGTGGAGCCAGAGCTAAATGAAGTGGGACATAAGCTTGTCAGGCAGTGAGCTGTGACAGCATGCAGTCAAAAAGACTTCAGTAAAGCTTACAGAATAGGCTGAATCAATGTTATGAGTTCACTTTAAAAAACACACATATACTCATCCAGTTTCTGTCAGACCACTGAAAGTAGTAAAGACCACGTCACACCAAAAGGGCACCTACTGTCTATGGCTGGGACCTCAGTGGACAACGATAAAATAGGAAACTGGTAAATACTGTTAAAAGCCCAGATTGGTGCCAAAAAGGGCAACAATAATACAAGAACAATGTACCCTGTCTGCAAGCCTGCCAAAACATGTCAAGGACTGTATCCTGAGCTCCCAAATACAGGAAATTCATTACAGTTGTTTAGCCTCAGCCTTGGCCATTACACATGCTTACAATAAGCACCGCTTTTCACAGCTGCATTGCCGATAACGGTTTGTTGTTACTGGGTCACTTGTTGGGCACATGTGAAGACATTCGTTCCAAGTGCAAACTTCCCATAAACCGTCATACTTGTACCATATTTTCCTGCGGATCTAATGTAATGCACCATATTCCACTTGTGCTAAGAATCACTCTTTCATACTTTCTCTTTCAGTTTATTGCTCCTAAAATAGAGGCCTTCTGCTTTGCTCATATCTGTCCCAGTAGCACTCTGAAGGCTGTAATTTGTTCCATTCCAACTGCCCTCAGTTATTTAAATCAGAATGCTATGTAAAAAGGCTTCTAAAACTGACTAACAAAATGTTTACTACCTCAGAATACAGAGCAAAAGGCAGGGGAAACATAAAAACTGCCAGAAAAATATAAAATTACAAATTGCAACCGCAACAAAAATGAAGCACCTTCATGTGGTATGACTTAAGGTTTCATTAGGTTTCGCCATTTTATTTTGATCTTTTATACGGTCTCAGTTGCCTGCTGTTTGACAGAAGCTAACAGTGCACAGCAGCCATCATGCGACGTGCTTGTGAATTAAAAAAAAAAAGTAGGAGTGTGTCAATCAGTGCAGCATTTTATATTAGAAATTCCGATGTAAAATGGTGTTGCACATAATGAACTGTACAAAAACACACCCTCAACATTCAAGACCCTTTATGACTACATTATCACCATAAAATCTCTTGTTGTATATGTGCACCTGCTATCTTGGGTATTGTTATAAAACAAAATTCTAAACAGCTATGTATAATGCGCGAGGTTACTTTAAGGTCAGCGTTGCAGTGTTGTAAATGAACGTAGGACTCTTTCCTTTATGAAAAAAATAAGATGTCTAGGATCTCCAGTTCCCTTACCTTTTGCCATCTTTAGTAGGAAAAACTTTTTTTTTTTTTGCCACGAAGTTACAAAATTGTTCTCAAGTTACTACAGTCAGTCTCTGCTAAATATGGCTGTAACAAGTTTAACAATGCTTTTAAAATTTGCTTACAAATATTGCCATAAAAATTGCATTATGGTTACCAACTTGGTGTTTTTTGCCAGCTCACACTCTGATAATGTTTATATTATATATTGATGCATACCTAGAATTAGAGCTCAGAGCTGTAACAAGCTTTTATAACACACTAAGGTGTGATATTTCTGCTAAGAGCCACTGGACCAGATATACATTACATTTAAAGACTAGCAGTGATAAATACCGATCAGATTATAAAAAAGGTAAATTATATTGCTGAAAAGAAACTGTATTGCATATGATAAAAGTAAGGTAATATCAAGTAAATTTAAATACATGTAAATTTTTACATTACATTGTTTACATTCTTATTTTAAAAAGAAACACTGACTGACTTGGTCAAACTATGCACTTGGACTTGAGAAGAAAAAACACAGGTATAAATCTGTAAGACTATATAAGACTCTGTGAGAGAACATCCATCAATAACTGCCCTTAACAATTTAGCATAATAAAAAAATCCAAATATCTCTTTCGTAAAGATTTTATTTGCCATTAGTGTATGAAATCTTTCAGTTGAGTTTCTGAGGATTGTGGTAAAGAGCTGCAGGAGCTCGCTGAAACACATGAGACTGTCCCACAGGCTGACCAAGGCTGTCTAGCATTTTCAACAGGCTGTCTAGCCTTTTCAACAGGCTGACTAGCCTTTTCAACCAGCAGAGGCACACTAGCAGTGCCACATCACACTATCCATCCAGCGGGCTGCAGAGAGCGTCTAACAAGGAGTCACGTACCTCTCCACAGAGCAGAGGTCACAACAGGAACAGTTACTGTCTGTACAGGGCGGGTGGCACGGCTGACAGCCAGTGATGAGGCAGAACATGGAGAGGGGGCCCCACACCTCTCTCCAAATGCTTTAGGACCTGCTGCATGTCATTGCTTGCCGCTTATTATTTTGCCATATGCTAACTGTAGAAACCTGAGAACTGCTAGACTGATAAATAAAATCTGGAGTTTTGCTAACTACCGCTGTTTGGCAGGGTACATGATGGGGGAGATGGAGCCTGCAATTAGCCCAACTGACCCTGGCCAAGAAAGCTGTGCCCAGCAGTGTCAGGGGGCAACAGGGCACAAATTCCTGAAGCGCTGTCGATTACCACAGACTATTTCTAGGCTGAACAGGCTGATGTGGGAAATGGAGGAGAAACAGAGGGCTGGAGGTGGAGTTTGAGCCATATTATTACACAATGTGAACATGGAGAAGTGCCATCGGTGATGTTCCACACTGGACCACCACTGCCCACATGGCGCCAACACCTTCACTGTAACACAGAACAGGGACAGGGTTAGGCCAATGAAAGCGCTATGCTACATTCTACAATGCAGCCTATTGTAAGTTCCCTCTTGTGTGTGGCCATGTCTTCCAAGGGAGAGGGGGTTAGCCGCAGTTGTGTGTATATGTGTGTGTGTGTATGTATGTATGTGTATGTGTGTGTGTGTGTGTGTGTGTGTGTGCGCGCGCTGGGGGGAGGGGGGGGTTTCCCTCAAATGTGTGTGCCATCTGCCATGGATGCCCAAACCTCGGTTCCCTTACTATACTGGTGTCCCAACTGCATTCCTCTTTTTTTCCCCTCAGGCTCATGGTTTCCATAGTGATGGTGCACCACCACATTCAGCGGCAAACATGAGAGGTTCACGTGCCGGTTGATCTTGAGCTGCAGCAAAAGCCTGGCAGAAAGGGCATTGGCTCCACAGCCATGGCACAGTGATGTCTCGTGCACTTTGCACAGGGAAAACACACTCGCTCTTATGAAGTGTCAGGTGCAGCAGAGAGGAGCTTAATAAGAACAAATAAAAGATGTCAAAACAGTGCAGTGAAAAGCAGCCGTGAGCCATAATTACTGGCAGCAGCTCGTTCCATCACGACGCGATGACTGGTAGTCACCCTGCTTCTACTGGGCTCGAACTCCCCAGCTGAAGTGCCTGCATGTCTGTTTTTCCCTTTAACGTTCCAGTGAAGTGAGAGGCACTGTTTAACAGCCTACTACATTTTCTTCTGCTATAAGGGGAAAAGACCATGAGTACATAAATACACCTCTATCAACCTGCCCCTCAATGTGCCCTCCTGCTTTCACACAGTGAGTCTGTCTCTCACACACACACACACACACACACACACACACACACACACACACACCCACCTAAAGACCACCGAGCTGAGAACAGCCAATCAGGCCTCATCAAGTGAGATGGCTCCAGTGCAGATTCAGCAGGCCATTTCAGTCAGGCACAGTAACAATGAAATCAAACAAAGTCTAGGAGGTGCTGGGAAAGACAACAGCATGGATGGAAAGGAGAGAAGGAAAGAGACCTAGGGAAAAGTGACTGGCATTTTAAGGGAAGAAAAACAGTAAGGGTGAGGGGACAGGCAGCTTTTCAGGAGGAGATGCATTTCTGGAGTCACGCATCACTCTCGAGGAGTCTGCAGCTGCAGGAACGAGGAGGCCATGAGGAGGACAGTGACAAAGCAAAGCTGTGATGGGACTCCCGGAGCAGAAGGAGCTACTGTCCAGCATGCAGTAGAAACAGAAGGGACCCTGCAGTGAGGGGAGGGGGCAGAGCGGACGTCGCAAAGCAGGTAGGAGGGATTTCACTGAGCCAAATTCAGAATCAAAAAACAGGACTGCCAAGATGCCATGTGCTATTTATAGTCTTGAAAGATGTAATGTGGCTTACTGTCTCACAGATGTGTTTGAGGTGCTTGTTCGCCACTGAGAAACAGCACCCATTATTGTTCTCACCATGCTCAGAGGACCAGAGGCCATGAGGTAGCACCTTAAAAACATCTTTAAAATACCTTTGGGGTTATTAAAGACATTTAATAGAAACTCACAACTAAATAAGAAAAACACATGTTTTATATACACCACATAGAACCACATACAATTTGTGTATTTAATATGCATTTATTTAATAAATTGCATGTAATGTCACAAGACAGTATTAGATGCATTTTTTTCATAGAATTCAGTCCAGTTGTCTCCTGAAGCAGCCCCATTCAACTTCTCCCCTATAAACCCTGAAAATCAATATCTCAAGTGCAGTTGGTTGTTCTGAAAGACCATTAAATAAAGTTCATGACTTTGAATATATGGCACTCAGTTCAATCTCAAAAACATACTGTCATAAGAACATAAGTTCATGGGGAACACTGTTCTCGAGGCGGTGTCGTCAGGTAACACAGTAGAAGAAAGTTCTGGAAAGGTTGCCATTCTGCTTAGCTCCCCTCCCCCTGGTGATTAACCTCTCCCCTATAAAGTCACACTAACAGCTCTGAGTGTGTGATACTAACTGTCTAAACACTCCCAGATAGCTGAAGTGCTGGCTCCTCCTTGTTGCCCCAAAGGTAATTTGCTGGTAACACAGGACTTGTTTCAATTATTTTAAACCCTTCTGAAACCTTTCAAAAGAAAAAACAAATCGGGTAATGGGGTTTCTGACAGGGTTGACACCTTACCACTCCAGGGTTCAGCCCTACCATCAAGTCTTAGTATAGCTCATGAGCTGCTCTGCCATTATTTTTGCTGGTGTCTATTAGCCACTGAACTGGGTGGCTAAGGACCACAGCAGCTACTCAACAATAAATCCTTCAGCGTCCACAGGCCGAGTCAGTGTGCAGGTATTTACAGCAGAGGGAAAAGCAAGAATATCCCAGTCCACCATGCGGGGGCACATCAGAAGGCTGGGGGTGTAAATCTGTCCTTCACAAAGCACTGTGCGAGGACTCACCGACAGTAAAGTGTAGAAAGGCCGGGGGGGGGGGGGGGGGATTCACCAGGTGGGATAAGGGCACGACCAACCAAATGGGAGGTCAAACAAGGCAACTTAACTGAAACTGGCCAAACACCAGGACAGGGACCAACTGTCACAGGCAACTAAAGCAGGCATG
>JABJVR010000103.1:8250493-8292135 GCA_025773905.1 Chitala chitala | reverse complement strand
CCCCCCCCCCCCCCCCCCGCCGCGCGCCCCCCGCCCGCCGCCCCCCCCCCCCGCCAGTAAGGCAGTTGCCAGGAGCATGGCTGAAGGCTACCAAAAGTGCCCTCTGAGGGACATTCCTATCTCTGAAATGCATCAAAATGAAAATGGTGATTGTGTGGGGTGGTGACATAGGGGACAGGAAAATATAATTAGATGTGTTAATTCTACATGAGACCCCCTCCCAAAAATATATTTTTTCTTTTACAGTTGTAATCAGCCCAACTTTTAAAACATAACATAAATCACTCCTGACATTTCAGTCTCACTACTATAGCCAAAGTTTAAAGAGAGCTTACTTGCATTCAAGTGTCTTGTGATAACCAGTACCAATAGAATGAAGTAACGCAATGCTCTTGCCTTATGACAAATCCCTATGCTGTTTATATTTTAATTGTTAATTTCTGAAACATGGGTTGTTTTAAAAGATGCTAATTTAAGGTTGCTCGCATAAATTCATCATACTGAACCTAATGAAGTGCACTATCCAAAGCTGATAACGCTCAAACAACCATTTATTAAATTTCTAGGTCTAGGTATCATCACGTTTTCACGAGTCACACTGTATATCTAAATGCAAGCACACCATTATGGTATTTCACCCCGGTTTTTGTATTTAGTGTACAAGACAAAGCATAATGTGTCTAAACTGGCAATACTGGCACTAGCAAATTAAATTCAACATCTGCTTAGTGCCCTGCAGCCTCTGGTTCACATGCGCTTAAATATGAGTCCATTACGATTTTATCAAAATACTTTTATATACTGGCCAAAAAGAATAAAATTTCTCAACGAGATTTGCCTATCTGAATGAGTAACTGACATATCGGGATGTAAAACAAGTACCTACAAATGTGTTTAATTTTATAAGAGACTGTCCATGAAGGAAAGATCTACTTGCAGTAAAAAGAAGGGGAAGAATTTATGAGTACAGAAATGTGGTGACCACACACAGTATGCGGATCATTACTTTTGTGGATGTGTCCGGAAAACTTTTTTTTGGATCAAAGTCAAAGCACATAAAAGCTTCAGAGCTTAAAATTCCACAAATTATGTTTCTGAACTTATCATAATTAATGTTAATTAATTGCAGGGGGGAGTAGCTAGACCACTTCTGCCATAACATTTTCTGTGTGCAGCACTGAAATCTTATAGTAAACCAACAAAATGTCAGACTAAGCGGTACCCACTATGGACTTCAATAACCTAAAGCACACGTAGCCCTATGTCTTTCAGTTATTAAGAAATGTTACCATAAAGTGAGTTTTGATGCCATAGTTCTGACCCATTGCTTCACCATACCTTCACAGGTATCTCTCAGTCACAGGTTATTAACCAATTTCTGTCCATAAAGGTTCTTGGTTGTTGATTCCAAAGTTTTAGCATCAGTAACAAAAATTTAACAAAAGTTATCAAAAAAGCACTTCCAAAAATAAATGTTTCCATTTGCATGTTTTAAAAAAACATGTACTTAGCGCTAGTGTACGTCAGCTGTTTGCGGATCATTTCGTGGACCAAATATCAATCATTTTTATCTTTTGGCATTTTGTACAGTTAACAGTTCATTGCAGCAAATTCCCTTGTTTAATTGCCGCCTGCACTTATTTAAACATAAAAGTGATTAAATGTATGTCAGTGTATTAAAAAAAAAAAAAAAAATCATAAAGGCAATCATAACGGAACACGCAGTATTATGAGTAATGCTTCATTGCCAACTGGATAGATACATACTCATTAATGATGACAAGTGTTTGAGATTTCACTAAATCTTATTGGCAGCATTATACTGTCGTATAGGTATTTTTCAATGATAAAGTGATATTTGGGAGAATTGGTTTTAGGTTTTCAGATAGACAGTTTTTCCAATTTAAAATAACAGAACTTGTTTTCAACTTACTTTGATTTATGCAGTTTTCAACAAATTGGGTAAAGACCTCTGTACGATGAAGATATAATATACAGATGGACTAAGTAAGCACAACTTTTTCTTTACAGTGTGGAAAACCCAAAGTTTAAACTAAAGATCACTTTATGAAAACAACATAAGAATTTTTGATTTATAGTACACCCAGTACTAAAAAATGCTCCATGTATGACCAACAACTATGCTGCAAATCAGTAATGAATCAACAAGTTTCCCTCCACAAAGATGCAGATTACAACCAGACAAGTCAGACTATAAAAATGTGGTAAATTGAAAATAAAATGCAGAAACAGAACTGAAACAGAACAGCCAGTAAACTTTCCAAATAATGACTATAAAAATGAGGATTCAATCATTAGGCTACAACAAGTAACTGTGGTTTTATACACAAAAGCTACAGATGTGGTTCAAAACCTGATTGGACAAACACATTAGGATTTCTTGGTTCTGGAACAAAGCACACCCTGTGTGACTGTGAAAGGTCACATGTAAAAAAAGCAGCTAAGGCACAGCAGCACCTGCATCCTGCAGTACTGAAACACAGGGCACAACTGACCCTGCACCTCTCACGCTCTATACCACTTAAACTGATGGTAAGCACTGCAGTGTATAACACAAGTATTCATTCTGCCAGTCAAAAGGCAATCAACTGCAATTTCTGAGTTTTGCAAAAAAAAAAAAAGGCTTTGTTTAATGTTGCTGTATCTTAGAACTACTGAGACGCAACAACGTTAGGCTGTTTGAAAACAAGTATAGGGTGAGCGGCACAGCTGGACCATGCTGGGCACGTCTGGACTTCACTGCATCTCATCTTACACCATGTGCTGTTCATTTCAGGGCTGTCATAAATACAGACCACTTCCAACTGGATCATGGACAAACTCGTCAATGCCCTCAGTGTTAAAGACGACAAATCAAAAACTTAATTTAAATGCAAAAACTTCTAAAGACCTCACATAAGTTTAAAAACGGTATAACTATATTCAATAAAAAATAAATTAAGGCTTCACCCACCATCCACTGATGAGAAATATGCTACAAACAAGGAACAGGTGACTGAGCTCAAACTTTGAAAATTAAATAAATAAATAAATAAATAAAAACCTGAACTTTTATTGCATTATCTGACATCACCAGTTGATACTTCTGTTCTATTTTTTTTGTAAAATTTTAAGATCTGCAAAACATCAATTTTCTTTTTCCCTCAAGGCCATCACCTGCCACACGTTCCTGTGTCTTCTGTCAATCAATGCGTTCAAATTTTAAAACATCCCAGTTGTAATAATTACATTACGATCACTGTCACTGTAACTCAAAGAAATAGCATTCAAATATTTCAGATTCTGAATTATTCAACAGTGTCCTAAACCACAATTAACCAGACACTAATCTAACTGAAAACAGAACAACACACACACACACACACACACACACACACGATGGCAGTGGTTCTCACACTGCCTAAAATAAGTAAAATAAGCCAAAACATTAGGCATGCTACATGCTATGTAGCCTTTGGGTCTACGCAAATGCAAAACTTAGACAATTTAAATTTAAAGTGACTGATATTTACCAAAGTTTTTCCCATGTAAATAAAAGTCTCTTGTGCGCCTAGAAGATTTGGAAAGTAGGCCATCCAGTCTCCTGTGACTCACCGTCACTGGCATGAAAACAAATATGGGATACGGGAAAGGTAACACCAAACTCCCAGAGGAACGGCGCTTATACCTCCTTCATATCAAGTGTGTACAAACTACCATAACCGCAACTACTTGTGTACTTAAAAATGCTAAGCTGCATTTACAAAGAGCAAAAACACCAAACAGCTAATTCTACTTTTAAGAACAACAAAACCTGATTGCGTAATACATGCCTTTGCATTATTTTTGCAATTATGTTTGTGCCACATTTTTTTTTATATATAGTTGGCCTTTCAGCATCGACTTTACCGTAATATGGCAGCTTTACACGGTAACACAGTTCTAAATAGTTTCTGACTGTCCGCAAGTTGTCTGTGAGACTTAGAGTAAAAGTGGCAGAGAGATCTTCTGCAAGATGCCAGTTCAGGTCTATATTTATTGATCATAAAAAATGTACTCTTCACCCACACGAACTTAAAAAGGCTTTAAAAAAAGAATTCAGAGCTCTTACGTGCAAATGTTTTTCCCAGAGGAATGAGGATGCAAACATAAAGATGGGTGTCCTCCTAATCATGGGTGCAATCAGTGTTCAACATTGTACACAGCTAATATACCGCAGTGTTACCAGGAAACCCTCAGACACAGGCTCTGGCCTCCCAGGGTCAGGGGCAGCATGGCCAGGATGGAGAGAAAGAGGGTGCTAGTAAAGTGGGTCGCTTATTGTCTAGTCCAGGCCACAGTGAGAGATGCCCTGTGCCACACTGCCAGCTCAATGAAACTAAACTCCCCCAGTGCCTCACTGGGTTTTGGCACAGCCTAGCTACCACCGCACACTTCCTGTATGAGTCAGCTTCACCCTCACCCTGTACACCCGCCCTCTCACTTGCTATTTATCAACACAAAGGGAAAAGGCTTGTGGTCCAAAGGAAATATGAGTCACCAAAGAAACAGGACATGTGCTTCCACAATCTGAAATGGCCAGAGCTCAATGGAGTGAGGCACCCAGGTGAGCACGATGGGCGCAGGAGGTGGCCTAACCAGCGAGGGGAGAGGTCCACCTCTGGGTGCCGGCTGGGGAGCCATCCGTTACTGCTGCGGACCACTGCTCCATAGATAGAGTTTCCTCCAGCCCCTCTGAGAGCTTTCTTGGCTTCATCCAGGGATTTTCTGAATCACAAATGGAATGTTCCTCAGCAGAAAAAAATAAATAAAATAAAAAGAAAAAGACTTGCAGGACAGAATTTATTGGGTTTCATAACGACAGACGGCAGAGGGACGGACGCCAGCTTCTCCTGAGCCAAACTGGAATGACTCCAGGTTAGCGAGGTGCGTCCATCAAATGGATCCAAACTGGAGAGACGTGCCTGATGGCTCCCATCAGAACACATCAACAGAGAAACTAATTTAACACAAGCACCTCAGTGGTGTGAATGTCTTCAAGAAATACACTTTTATTTATTACACTTTCTCAGTACATTTTCTCCCAAAGTAGATTTTGTACCCAATACGTTTTTTTTTTTTTTTTTAAAAGAACATTAACGTAAATGCATATTCCTAACTAATTACTGTAAAGAGGACGTTTAATAGTACAACAGCAAAATTTCTTCAGACATGAGTCTGACAGTCTTCTTAGTTACAAGTCCAGTAACTATGCATACGGGGGGGATAAATTCATAACTTGCTCTGCTTCGCAAAAGCTGCAATGTGAGTAGTTCTTGCAGTGTGAGCAGTTTCAGAAAAAAGAAAAAATTTTGATTTTGAGTTTCACAGTGTTCTGGCACCCCTCATTTAGTCTTAAATCAAACAAATAACATATGTAACATCAGGACAACACTTTTACCAGGAACCCCCATCTCAACACAACTCTGGGTTTACTGGTGAACTTCCCAAATGTGAATGTCATTTCAGAGCAGTGGCACAGCAGTACTGGTGCTGGGAGAGGGAGCAGCCTCAGGCAGGCAGGCAGGCAGGCACAGGGACACAGGCCTGAGTGTGACTGCTGGCCTGAGTGTGACTGCTGACCTGGGGTGGGACCCCCCCATAAGCTCTGAGATCATGCATGTCAGCTGGGTCTCCCTGATCACAATGAACCTTTCACTCTATAGAAAGGCAGCAGAAGAAAGGGTGGGGAAGCATAGGCACAGGTACGCCAACACGCCGACTCCTGCTAAAGGACCAGCTTTAACCAGTTTGTGATGCCACATATTAGTGTCACGTCCTCAATACTGGCTGAGTCTGCAGTCCTTACTCAGGTTGCTTTAATTTAAAAAAAGATATTAAATCGTATTCTGAGTGTTTCATTATCATTATTTAAGCTGTGCAAGTTTAGTGGTAATCTCTCCCTACTAACAGCTGCGCAGTCTCTTAAGACTGCCTGAGGATCTTGTATCTTCCCCATCAACCTATATGTGCCAAATATTTTTAAAAAATAGCCAAAACATCAGCATCCTGAGTATCACTACTAATTGTGAACATATTTAAAATGGCATCCCATATCACTTCACTTGACAGCATACCTGTATGCAAGCTTCAAAATACAGGAGAGAAAAAAAAAAAAAAAAAACCTTCACATGACCCTTCTTATCAGCCTTCATACCATGGATGCGTGAAGACAAATCTGCACCAAACCTATGTAGATACAGTAATACCTAAACACTCAGTCGCAAACATTTCAGAAGCCTTGTGGAAGAATTTACATATAATGTGACTGTCACTGAGGCTGTGGAAGAAAAACGAGTGACAATCAATTAACAGATGACAAAAAAAAAAAAAAAAAAAATCACAAAACTTCACTACATTCATTTCCCACTGCACAGCAGACACACACACACACGCCTCAGACTGCACAAGACCTATGCAGGTGTGAGCCACCCACAGTTACACGACTGACAGCTGTTAAAATTGAGTGAAAAAGAGTAAACATGACTGCCACAGCCAAAATCAACATGTCACAAAGGCCTCAGTCCTAATGAAATTTCCCCACCGGAGCCATCTTACTATGCTATTGTATCAGATGTGAAAGCATTACAGCGAGAATCCCCTGCTAGTCAGGACAAGAATATGATTAGTCCCCTAAGCGAGAGACTCAGGTCTTTAGCTCAGCGGGCTAATTGCCTTGTCTGGTAACTCTGTGTGGGTTGCGAGTTTGACCCCCGGTAGCCTCCATGACATTATGCTGTGTTGTACGTTTTTCGACTACACCTGTACCATACCATGTCAGACTGGCTCTACTCAGGGACAAGACCAAAGCAAATTCCACTCTGAACAGTGCTTGATTATGTAACAGTAATATGACTGGCTAGGGCATGTATGCCATTTCTTCACCGAACTACCGTCACATTTGTAATTTAAGTGAAAACAGTGCACTTTTTGATTTTGTATTATATTGAGTACAGAATAGAAAGCATGCAAAACTGTTGTTTCTAATATCAGTACTTTATTAGGAGTGCACAGGAATATTAGGCGTCAGGAGGATAGCAAGAAGAGGAGAGTGGTTGGTGACAGCTCTGATCAATCAAGTTATGAGCTGAAAGCCATTCAATTTGCATACTAGTCCAAATTATTTGAGACAACACTACAACTGGCAAAATCAAGAGGTACAGGCACGTTCACACATTTGGTTTTTGGAGGAAATACAATGCAAATAGGAATGGGTACTCAGAAGAAAAAAAAAAAAAAAAAAAAAAGTTTTGGGGCATACCTGCTATATTAGCTGACACACAGCAAAACAGTTCCAATATGTAACACTATACAACAAAACAGTACACACTGTACGTTATTACATGTATAACAACCAGAAATGCAAGTAGCACTGCAAAGTCCATACTGACAAGTTATTGTATGCAATTATATATATTTATTATTATTTTTTTTTAACAGGGCCAGTACATATTTTAATGCCACTAAGGTAAGCAATGCCTTTGTCTAAGCTGGGCCTGCTCAGTAGAAAAGCAACTGGTGCTGTACCGTGTTCTGTCAGCACAGTACAGTATGGCACTGCCCAGCACAGTTGTGCCAGAGGTGAAATGCCATTAACTGATGGTTCTACCCACAGCTCCTGCCCTTACTGGACAAAATAAAGGCGAGCAAATAACGATCACAGACAGGCTTCTTCGAGACTGCAGCGGCTGGAGCGTGCTCTCGCTCTGCTGTCTCAGGAGGGAACCTACAGCCGGCGCCGCTTTCCCGCAACCAGCAGCAATCCAGGGAAAGCACTCGTTAAAAATTCATTCATTTACAGCAAAAATAGATTAAAGCACCCAACTGAGCTAAACCAAAAAGTTTGCCTCCTGAATATGATTAATAATAAATCAGCTGCTGAAGCCCAGGGGTTTGTGCCTGAAGGAACACTACAGGCTCCTCCACAGCGCCCCACAGTGCCTTCCTCATAATAAGAGTGCGCTTCAGCCTATTTAAAATTCATTTCTTTTCATTTGCAATCATCTTATTTTTTGGATACAATCACACAGAAAGTCCTTAAAATATATCATACAATCACATTAAAGCAAGGGTAAGGCTTCTTAATGCTACAGCTGCTGGGTGCTAGCTAACTGGATATAACCATTGCTAAAGTTACCCAGCTGTAAATGCTGGCCCTATCCAAGGTCAGTGTCAATGCTTCAAAGGAAGATGCATGTAAGCAAGACAGCTGCTGCTGCCCCCGTGCTTTATAAACACGTGTCCCATTCATATGCGTAAAGATCCCTGGGTGGCCTGAACGAATGATTTACTCCAGATCATGGAATTCTAGAACCATTTTGCAAGGACAATGGGAGTGTCTGTCACTCATTCTTAAACCTGCTTATCAGAGTCATAGGTAAACTGAAGTCAAACTAAGAAGAATTAGCAACACATCACAGTAGCCAGTACCTCACTAATTTCCTGTTGAAGTGACTACAATTACGCATGACATGTTAACTGTATACGGTGCCACTGGGCAACCAAAACAACCAGTTACAATTAGGACATCGGTGTCACTTCTGCACTGCTAATGAGGACCTGATACATATACAGTTACTGCTGGCATGGGACACATCTGGCAAGAGGTGTGCAAATGCAACTGCCGTCTCCATATCCCATCATGTCAAAGAAGGAAAAAAAATAAAAATAAAAAAAAACTGAATACCAACAACCTCACTTGTAGTTTACTGTAATCACCTACAAGGTAAAAACCATTCACACACTGTAGATCAAAACATTTGAGAGATGGGGAGAGCTATTTTGCATTGCAGTACTACCATGTCATACATCCCCTAAGTTGGCAGTTACCAATTACCTGGCAGGCAGCTTCAGAACCGAGAGGAGGGTGGGAACATTAGGCTTGCCTGGGAGTCCATTTACCACCAGGGGTCTGATAACCCCATCTCACGGACAGCCATTTGAATAATCACTTCAACGAGGGGGGAAATTAAAAAAGGCTTTCTCGGAGACAGGGCTGGGCAGAGAGCCACGAGCGCATTCCAAATGAGCAATCGGTATGCACGAGGTGCGAGGCTGCCGACAATCTTGGGTAGAGCCTTTTTTTTTTTGGAGATGCGTGCGCACAAACACAAAGTTTAGGGCTACACAAAATTAGTAACCATTTTTCCAGAAATTCAGTAGCACTCTGGGACCGAGGAAAAAGACTAATGAAAGAGCATGCGGAGAAATACCTGTCAAACCAAGTAGGTCACCTTTCCTTCCCAGAATCCCACACTTAGTGAGGAAGACTGATCTCCACTGAGGCAGGCAGGGTGACGAAGGGGTAAAAATAATTTCAAATAAATAAATAAATACATGCTATAAACACACAGCCTCTCGGCTGCATTCAGCACAAATGTCAGTAAAAGTGTGTCTATGGTGGCTCAACACAGCACAGCTGGAGTGGTGCAGCTCAGCGTCGCAGACGGTACCGATCGAAGTCACCGAAAGCGCCTACAAAGCTAGCCGGCCATAGGCAGGCATCACAGCTGAGGCTCCCACCAGGCGAACACAGACACACAGCTCCATGTACCCTGGGAAAGCAGGACAAGGCAGGGTCACAGCATCAGACTGATTGAACCAGTAAAGGCCTGGGCCCCATGTGTCTGCTTAAGGGGACTCTAAGCCAGGCACCTTCATCAGCCCTTCATGGCGTGGGTGGTTACACTAGTGGAGCCAAAGGAACCTTTCACATCTCACAAACATTTTCATGTTACTGTTGACCTTAAAGTACCCATTCATATGTTTCAGAAACATAAGTTAGCAGCTAGTTAACCAAAAGAATGCAACTTTATTTTTTCCACAAAGCTTAATGGTTCAACATCTATACAACAATTATTAAAACATATGCAGAACTTAAGAACTAATGTTGGATTTACACACAATTAGCAATTACATTCTAAATTTGTCACAGATATTAACAGTGAATGAGGTATTGATTCAAGCTCAGAGAATCTTCACAGAGAAATTGGAATATAGCAGCATCATTTCATTAACACCATTTCTTTACAAGAAAGCAAAGTAACTTTCTACAGTGAACCCCATACCTCAAAGGTCTCTCTAACAAGAACTCACAGCAAACCAGTACCAAGGATGTACCATTTCAGCCTTCAGAGGGAGCCAGGAACGCAGAACATGAGCAATTTCCATGATTTAGTACAACCTTCCCCAAATCTTCACCATCACCTTAAATTGAATATGATGATAAATGGCTAAGCAGCTAACTGAATTACCTTTACTAAATACCTGGCAACCCCACTAACGCTAATTGAACCAAAGTGCTCCTCATTACAAATATCTAAATAGGCTAAATGACTTCACACTCCAAATCCAAGTTTAATGATGTAATCATAGTTCCAGTGTCAGAAAGGGCAAACATTTAAAGGACTCCACCCCCTGCTGGACTGCGGTCAAAAAGTCAAGACGACAAAAGATTCAATTCTCTACTAACCACCAGTTTGGAAACCACTAGGATGTTTCAAAACTGGCTACAGTAAAGAATGCAAAACACACAAAAAAAAAAAAAATCTTGTGCATGCATTGCTACAGGAATAAACCTGCATAGACTTTGTATGCATTTCATGTTGTTAAGTAATTAATTGTCACTTAAATTAGGACTCTGAAGCAATTAAGCCATGGTTGTGAACTCCTTGCCATTACTCTCTACCACCTCCCACTCCATGCGGGTTTGAGCATTCGAAGTTATGAACAATCGACCAAGAGCCTCCACAAATGGCAATCAACAAAAAACCAAAGCAGCTGTTCTGTAATTAAAAAGCTAAATTGCTCTCAATCAAGGCCATTTAATCAATCCCACCACTAACGTACAAAGAGGTTTTAAGCAGTTTGCATGTGCAAAATACCGGACCGACGGAGTGGGAAGAAAAGCTTCTCATCATGTTTCTGAGATGTAGTGACATGCATGAGGCAGACATCTCAGTGTGAACAAGCCATTTTTTTTAAACCCCCCACCACATCAACGCTTCATTTTTCTCCTCCCCCTTCTATTGTGCATATACACAAGCTGGGATATACCCTGCATAGATTCTGGCTCTAACATGCATTTGCATGAAGTTAATAGATTGGAAACACTTTTGATCAATAGTAATTGAGCATTACATTGGGGAGTTGGGTTGTAATAAAAAGCTGTAATTACACCGTTCCCGGTGAATCGGTTTCCAAAAACCGCAATTAATCCTTCACTCTCACAGTGTGGAGCGGACACATGTCTCAAGGGTCCGCAGTTGGCACCAAAGACCCTTTACAGCAATGCCCACTTTGGCAAAAAGTTCCAGTCATCTGGAACCCCCCCCCCAAAAAAAAATTGGCAATTTTAAAATTCTATTCATTTCTTCAGAACCAGACTTACTAATTGTAGCCAATTCAAGACGCCATTTTTAAGGTCCAGAATGAGAGCTTAAAAAATAAAAAAAACTCTGAGAAACAAATTCATGCTTCTTTTGAATATGAATCATTAAATCACAAATCCACAGCACTTCATTAATGCCACCATACAAGGCAGCTGAAGCCAGTGCTGTGGGAGTGTGATCGCAGTCCTATCACTCTTATGGAAATGTAGTGTTAGGGGATCGGCAGTAATATAACACTACATTATTTATTGGCATGGCTAACAATTAGCACATTACCTACTAACACAGCTGGATGTTTACTGGAGTACTCTGCAAAGCACTTTGCACTGAGAGTAGTAGGCTCTTCTTAAGAGCAGCAGAGGCTACCAGTCACATTCTTAATCATAGCAAGGCCACAAATTTATAGCCATTACTCTGCACTGGTGCCACATCATATGTTTCATGAAAACCACAATTGTGATGGCTGCAGTGATGCTTGCAGAGATGACAGAAAGTCACACATATTAGTCCTGAACTGCTTCACATCTTTGCTTCCAGTGCTCCTCTTAAACACACATAGCCAGCAGAGTAGACTTCTCAAAATCTCACTCATGCAAGGTTAAAACAGTTTCAAAAGTTATATATTTATTATTCAATTAAATTAAGGTTGACCTTCACTGTATAATTACATTTTAGGGCTGTAACAAATTACCTATGTCTTAGGAGGTCTACATTATAACAACATATTACATAGGTACTGGTGCAAACTATGTAATACATTCAGGTATCAATAACAAGGGGCCATTAACTGTCTTGGCAGACAAACCATGATTCTATTTAATTAAAGATTATGCACAAATTCACAAAAGAATATGCAACACTATCCTTAAACATGGGACTGTGCATCTCATTTACATGACACCACTGAAAATTATTTCTTCACATCTTATCACAGCTGTTAACATACAACAGAACGCATTGCACATTTGCACACCTGTAGTCCCCCTAAATGTGATTACAATATATACTTCCACTTGTAAAATGTCTGCAGTGATAACAACAATAGGATCCTATGGAACATGCCCTAGTATGATCCATGACATTCATGCACGGTATACAGTTTTACCACGAGTATTTTTAATGTTGCACGCCTGTCTTTGTCTGGTAGAAAAGATGCCTGCTACAGCTGTCTAATCGAACATTCAATTCCATTAAAACCAAGCACATGGACGTCTCCCAGACTTACAATATAAACCAATAAAAATTACAATACGATTCTGTGACCTTGAACCCTAAAAATACAGTACAAAGGCACCAGATCGTCGGTACAATATTCCCGTTTGTCTTAAAATGCAAAGTTAATTGAACCGTCTTTAGGTATGCTATCAAGGTTGACCGCTTCAATAACGGACAGGCACGTCACAGTATATGTCTATCAAAAGAAAACCAACTGATTAACATATAGATACCAATATATCGACTTATTCTACAGACCATAATTACTAATCGATATAATCGCTCTAGATTTAAAAATGGTGATAAAACCATTTTTATGCATTTACACAGATATGAATGTGTTACTCGCGAAATTTTTTACTCTGTGTTCATTCAATGGTTGGCTTCAAATGTTTTACATACATTTCTTCCTTCACAAAAATAGTATTACTATATAAATAAATACCTTGTAACTTTATTGCAAGGTTGCAAGGACCGCTTAGTGCGTTCTTCGTTTCTGATAATATCTTTAACATTCCAACAGAGCAGGAAAAAATACCTGAAGTAACAACACAGTACTGTAATCACAATACCACTGTCGACATCAAAGATGTGCATGTAGCTGAAGTAAAAAAATAATAATAATAACCAAGCAATAACGATGCTTCCGAAAACAGCAGTTTTTGGCATCTGTTCAGATGCGCTATGTACAATAAACGCAACTGCCCAACATCTGGATCTAGCTATACTAGAAGTCTTTAATGTCAAACAGCTTGCACTCTCAATACTACAAATCAGTGCCATCGGTTAACTATTACATATACCAGCAAAGCAAATTAACCTTAACCATCTCTTGCTCACCTTAATCTGCGTTGCCAAGTAACTTAACTAGCTTTCCCTTTCTAGTCTACAACAGGCTACAACTGCGTAATTTCTAACATTTCAACATCAATCCTAATAATTTTCGTGTCAACCTGGGAGTGTCTAAGTGTCTGTTAACTTAGCTACTAACTCACTAACTAAACCACCATCCTTGTCCGTACTTGCAGCTCCAAAGCGTGAGGGAGGGAGAAACTGTCAAGGCCTTGTCCGCTCGACTGAATCCCCAGGGCTCGAGTACAGCAATGGCCTCGTGAGAGCCGTTCTCTTCCCGGGCCTCGTTTAAACTCCGATCCCCGTGTTGTCACGATCTCGCTTACCCTGGGTACGTTAGGATGGACCGGTCCAGATTCGCGGTGGAATAATAACGTTTCCCTGTCCTTCCACTTCTTCTTCCCCAGGGGAAAAGTCCTTCCTCTTCCCCCCCTCCCCTTGTGCTAGCACGTCCTGTGTGTTTGTGCCGGGTTAAACCCACTTTTGCCTGTTGAGTTCCGTCGGTCAGTACCAGCCCTTAGCTTCGGCTCCTCCACTTTCTCCAGTTGCCTTTTCCTTTCGACAGTAAGCGAGTAAGCGAGCTAACATCCGGGAACTGCCGGCCCGCTCCGCCGTCAAACACCCGGAACTACTTCCAGCGCCAAATGGCGCACGTAGCAGTTCACAAGCGAACGGTAAAATGAGTATGCGTCCACATTCGCACAATTAAGTAGCGCCACTACGTCTTGAGGTCCCAGTGGGTTTGGGCATCGCTCAGTTTTCTACAAAGTAGCGAAGAAAGGAACCACTCATTATTCGTTAAAAATTTAACCGATTTCATTAGCTTTCCAAATCAGTAAAGAGAAGGATAATATCCTTGCTGCTGTAGCACGCTACTAACTTAATACGAATATTGTACGTAAATCATAAATTGTCATAAATTACTATAATTTGATACATGTTTAATCCACAAACTGAAATTAAAGCCTCGGCCTGGATTTGCAACGTCTCAACACATTATTTTAAAAAGGCTTTCTCTTTTAGGAATAAAACATCATGAGTTTAAAACATTTGGCGTTATAAGCGTCAGAAAGGGAAGAGTGCCGTCATAGCACGTACATATATCGGCAAACGCTACTAATCCGAATTTTTTAATAATAAAAACGAAATAGATACTACAAATATAATACGCAATTTTCTGTGGGTAAAGTTAAAACTCTACATTTTAACAAATAAGTTATACGTTCTTCTCTGGAAAACGTAAGCACATTTTCTGTTAAATTTTTAATGTAAAACAATTTTCGAAACTTGCTTTATGACATTCCAACATAAACCATTGGCAGATTTAGGTTACAAAACATAAACTGAAACGCCGCAAGTGTGTCGACATGACATGTGTAGTCAAAAACACGAAAGAAAAAATTATTAGCCAATTGTGAAATACGTCAATTTGCATTTCTCATTATTAACTACAGGACGAGATATACTTATGTTGACATAACAAATTAGCTAACATAAAATACAACACATATAACACAAACATGATACAAATACGCATTACTTGTAATTAAATGCGCAAAGCATAATCTCTGGGAAAACGCATACTCTTAAGAAGTGAGGCGCCAGCGTCTCTAGTGGAATGCCAATGAAATTCTCTCGCGCTCAAAAACAGCAGGTATACAGTCAAGAATAAGGCCTGCATGCAATATGAACGTAACAAGCGTGATATCTGCGCGCTCCAGACAAAGCTGGTGCAGGTTCATAAAAACATACTATAGTAAACAACCGGTTTTCTACACTAGTCATGTTTCTGAAGGTATATAATAACGCACCTTAGCTAAGGCCCACCCCAGGTACAGATCATCCAGGTACCTGACTATAATTTCTTAAATTCAAAGAATACTTAGGACATAAGTAAAATATTCTATATAATCTGTAATAATAATAATAAGAAGAAGAATAATAGGAATATGAATTGTAAACATATACACAATACTATGATATGGAAAAGCTTTATAAAACTTGTGTCAAAATAAGATTTAAAAAAGATCTCATAATATAGGCAATAATACAATGATGAGTAACGTTAAATCCACTTTCATGATGCAGTCAGTATTTTTTAGATGTATGCCATATGCTGTCATTTAAAATGCATTCATTTCAAATTCACCTCATCACCCAAGCCAAAATCTATATTTTTTATCTTTTTATTTAAATAGGCAATGAGAAGAAGGGAAAATTACTGTGAATCAGGAGTAGCACATTTTTGTTACCCATGAAATGTGTATGTTTCAGAATTCTATAATTAGGTGAGTCAATGTGCTTTCAACGGAGCTTGTCTCTAATCCATAGCAAAACCACATCTGATGGTTGACAAAATAAAAGATTCTCCTACATAGGTGTGGCCTTATTCTACAAAAGCCAGCACAAACACTTCTATATTCAGGAGGAACTACTGGACTACACATTTTCATATAACACCTTTTATAACAATGTTGCCCCAAGGCACCTTAACAAAATGTAGGAAATGTATCTCACATAATAGTCATTTGTGCTAATAAAAAACAGAGAAACTAAAAAAAAAAACCTCTACAGGTCCAAGATCACCTGATTGCCAATCTCCCATCTTGTTCTCATTATGATCAGAACATAAAAAGATTATGTCCAGTCATGTCCTGTGTGCATGGAAGTCTTTGCAGATATGTTTATACCAGACAAATACCTGTATCTATGATGTCACGCTTGGATCCATAGTGTTTATGTTTCTTGCACCTTAGCTGGTGCCCACCCCAGGTACAGACAATCCAGGCACATGCAGAACAGAGGAGCATCATTTGTGAGGACAGATAAATGACTAGTAAAGACAGAAATACACAACAGCATACAAAGCAGGCCCAGCTGCAAAAAATATTGTGGACTATGATTTGTGGTGTGCATAAAATAAACAAAAGCAATATATCATCAGTCAATATTTAAATATCGAGGCCACCTCAGTATCCTATGCATAAACTGACAGATCAATCCATAAACTAAAGACCTGTGACTAATAGCTTTATCACAGTTGCTTTAAAATTGTACATGGAACAACAAAAAGATATGTTTTATGTTATCTAAGTGACCAATCTAGATTATTTACATTATTGGGTTCAGTTAAACAGGCAATTGCTTAAACTTGACTGGTTTATCAGCAAGTAAAAAAAATTCCTTAATGAAGAGCCAGTAAAAGGAATGATGTTGTTTTATATGGTTGTAGTTTCTACTCCAAACAACTGAATATTAAATGGAACATGGGCATGTGTTACCCATCAGGTGCCATGTCTTGTTCTGCTACTTAATGCAAATGGCAGCCAAACCACATGCCTAGCACGTGTAAATTAAAATTCGGGCACAAATAATGAAACATGATATTAATATTCATTGTGCGGATATGTGAAAATCCAGATAGTGAGAGTATGGATAATGAAGTATGGATATATCTCTGCCTTCAGTATCAAGGAAATGCCAGTGTTTCAGTTTAACCATGTTTCACCAACTGTTCTTCCAACTGTTCAGGAAGCATGCATTTGATACTGCATTAACATGGGAATAAAATGAGAGGCTTGTGTCTAAAGTGATACCTACAGTCTGTGCCAAACACTAAAGCAAAACTGTAAACCCTCAGAGATGAGTGCTGCTACTGATGATGATGATGATGATGATGGCAGTCCACTTTTTCTCCTAACAGTAGAACCCCAGTCTTGTCAGTGTTGAGTGACAGAAGGTTTTCACTCATCCAAGTCCTCATTAAAGCTGCTGGTCAAAATGACAACTGATGAGGTATTGTTATGTTTCATTGAAATTTCCATTTGGGTGTCATCATCACAGAAACAAAGTTACTAAAGCAATAATACCTCAATTAGTTATCTAGATGCATTCATGGTAAATGACACAGGAAATGAAAGAGCAATGCAGGAGGACATTAATACAGTGTATTGTATAAATATATGGAAAACTGTATGCATAACAGAATACAAAACAGATTACTAGTTATTCCATCTGTTCATTTCCATACCGCTTTCACAGGGTTGTGGGGATTACCAGTTATATATTAAATATTGGTGAAATGCAGAAAACATCATTATTTTGCTGATATATTCACTTAGTGAAGTTGTTTCATGATAGTATAACAGTCCTTTGTTTTAGTGCACAATGATATTTGTATTTTTGGTGATCCACAGTTATTTAAAAAGTAGGAGTACTACCTTTCCTGCCTATATTATGCATGTATGCAAAAGTCTCCTGGTTTGAATCCTAGCCCAGCTGCTAGTTGTATCCTTGAGCAAGACAATCAAACCTCCCTGGGTGCCGCCTGTGACTGCCCACTTCTTCTCCCCAGGGGGTTGGATTAAATGCAGAGAACAAATTTAATTGTAACATGTATATGTACTGAAAGACAGAAGCAGCCCTGACAAATTTAGTACCCTAAGCAAGAGTTTAGTAAACTATTTTAAATTTTTTTTAATTTTTTTCCGTCATTTGGGGCAACACTGATGCCCCTGTGGACAGACGGCATCCCTAGCATTTGCCTATATGGCCTATTCCCAGCACTGGCTCTGACAGGAGCACACCAGTTTGTTTCAGGCATACACCAAATATCAAACCCCTCCTCAACCACAATCTACGTTACAAGGCAATAAAGCTGCTTCTTCTTTAAATATTACTTGAAATCTTTCCATGATTTGAAGGCAATCAAAGATAAGAGATCTTATGCTGCCCTCATGTGGAAATTAGTTCACATTGCACAATTTAAATCAATTTTAATGAAAGGTTTGCACTAGAGATGTCTTGTTAACCACCAACATTATATAAACATTTATATTATAAACATTTTTATATACGTTCATATATATTTTTACATTTTCGTTATAAGGAATGTTTCATGCTGTACACGTTTGTTAATTAGTAATTCACAAACGACTGTAGGCTGTGAGGGAGAAATAAAAAAAAAATAAGCGGGCTGCAAAAAGTTCTGTATGAGACCTACGTTAATTGACATAAGTAAACCATGGAATGTCACAGATGTAAACGGTGCAATGTGGCATTTACCGTCACCACTATTACATCTTAGAAGTTACAATATCAGCCCTGTGGTGGGTTGGCGCCCTGCCCTGGGTGTCCCCTGCCCTGCGCCCTATGTGTTCTGGGATGGGCTCCAGGCTTCCCCGCGACCCTCACCAGGAATAAGCGGCATAGAAGCTGAATGAATGAATGAATGAATGAATGAATGAATGGAGTTGCAATATCACGTCGACAATAATATCCACCATCTCTGACAGTTAAAGGATGGCCAACCCTGCCGTTCATACCGAATAGGAAAACTAAATTAAAAGCGTTAACTGCGAAAGATGGGAATGGTGTGGCAAAGAGTGGACAGCCGATGACCTGGAAAATAAATACGACAGAGATGCCAAGATTTTTCCTGCTGGAACAAAACACATTCGGGCAGATAACGTGAAAAGCGAGATGGATAATTATTTGAGTGATGTAATTTCTGGACGTGTATCCACAGAAATGGTGGGAAATAAACGGGCTGTGATTCTCATAACAAGCAAATTTGGCGAGACATTTGTTCGTACATACCCGCATAGGCAGAATCCCAGAGGGGGGGCATGCCCTCCTCCAAAGTGTTGTCCCTCCAGTATGTAAACCAAGCTAAGTAATTTGTGTCCTCCTTAGGAAATGCTCTTGGGAAATATTTCTATTTATTTACCTTCCCAACAATGAAATGAGATTTCCGCCCCTGTATACCCGAGACAAGGTATTCTTGGCTGCCGGTGTGACGATAGATTTTGTTAGAGAAGAAGAAGAAAAACTTTTTTCTTCAAGCTGGAAGTGTTAAAGGTACTGTGCATTTAATTGTTGCTTTTTGCAGGAGCTGAATAAGTGTTGTAGTAGGAAATAAAGCGTTATTGGCCTTAAATAGTCATATGTGTGATTTTAGACTTGTCGGTAAACCGGTTAATTTTCGATCAGTTATGATCGGTTGCAGTTCAAACGACTTTCTTAAAATTTGCATCACTAGTTCGCAGAAGATATAGTAACAGAAGTAATGAACTCCAAGAAATAAATTTATGTTCCTAATTTTAAAGTGTCGAGTACTGGAAAAAGGTGAGCAATATTTGGTGCTTTTTTGTCTTGTGATTAAATTAATCACTATGCATGTTAAAACAATACAATCTGAAATTAAATGATTCCTCCTTTCTAAAACTCACCTGAATATTTCTATGGTTAGAATAAAAGTTAAAATAATTTGTCTTGAATCAAAAAGGGGAAATGACAGCTTTATGATTATTTTATTTTTACATTAATTATGTAATTTTTTTTTACATGCACGTGTACTGTTATTCATTGTAAGTCGCTTTGGACAAAGGCGTCTGCTAAATGAATAAAATGTAAATGTAAATTATAAATTACTATTAATTAGTAAACATATATGACTTCAGTACAGGAAGGATGTTAACTGCTTACTTCTAAAACACATTTTAGCATTTAGTTATACATATGAGAACCTCTTCTTGTTCTCTTGACATTTTATTCACATCTTTGTTCAAAAATGTCATTGACTGTCTGTACTCTCTATAATCAGTAAGTCATTGACATCTGGTCAAGTCCTGGTTTATTTTAAGCAAGCTATTGTTCAACCACTTCTTAAGAAGTCAAATCTTGACCCTTTCTTGCCTCAGAATTATAGGCCTATTTTTAAGTTAGCTTTCATAGCAAAGATTTTAGAAAAAGTGGCTTCTGCACAGCTTATAGCTGTCCTTAATGCATAAAATTCTTGATAAGTTTCACTCAAGTTCTTGTCAGTTGCACTCATATTGATGCAGAAGATTTTTTGTGTTGGTACTACCTGTGACAGGTATTGGATCTCAGTGCTGCTTTGATACAGTTAACCAACATATTCTGGTTGAGAGGCTCAAATAGTGGGTTAGTATTTCTGGATCAGCTCTGCAGTGGTTTTCATCTTACCTTTAAAATTGGGGTGTTACAGTGTCAGCTCAAAAGTACATTGTCCATCCATCCATCCATCCATCCATCCATCCATCCATCCATCTGACCGGGTTGTGGGAGCAGCAGTCTAAGCAAAGACGCCCAGACTTTCCTTTCCCCAGTCACCTCCTCCAGCTTCTCTGGGGGAACACCAAGGCGTTCCAAGGCCAGTCAGGAGACGTAGTCCCTCCAATGTGTCCTGGGTCTTCCCCAGGGCCTCCTCCTGGTGGGACATGCCTGGAACACCTCCGCAGGGAGGCATCCCAAAGGGATCCAAAACAGATGCCCGAGCCACCTGAACTGGTTCCTCTTGATGTGGAGGATCCTCTTGATGTGGAGGATCATCCACAAAAAGCAGAGATGAAATCCTGTGGTCCCCAAACCAGACTCCCTCCAGCCCTTGGCTGCACCTAGAAATTCTGTCCATGAAAAAGATTAACAAAATCAGTGACAAAGGGCAGCCCTGCCGGAGTCCAACATGCACTGGAAACAGGTCTGACTTACTGCTGGCAATGCGAACTAAACTCCTGCTCTGGTCGTACAAAGATTGGACAGCCCTTAGCAGAGAGCCCCTGACCTTGTACTCCCAGAGCACCCCCTACAGGATGCCATTGGAGAAATGGTCGAATGCCTTCGCCAAGACCTCAAAGCACATGTGGACTGGTTGGGCAACCTCCCATGAACCCTCGAGCACGCTAGTGAGGGTATAGTGTTGGTCCAGTGTTCCACGACTGGGACAAAAACCGCATTGCTCCTCCTGAATCCAAGGTTCGACTATTGGCCTGATTCTCCTCTCCAGCACTGGCATATATTTTCCCGGGGAGGGTGAAGAGTGTGATCCCTCTGTAGTTGGAACACATCCTCCGTTCCCCCTTCTTGAAAAAAGGCACCAGCACTCCAGTCTGCCAGTCCAGAGGTAGTGCCCCCAACCACCATGCTATGCTGCAAAGGTGTGCCAGCCAAGACAGTCCCACAACATCCAGAGACTTAAGGTACTCAGGACGGATCTTATCTACCTCCAGTGCCCTGCCACCAAGGAGCTTGCAAACTACCTCAGTGACTTCAGCTTGGGTGATAGACGAATCAACCTCTGAGTCCTCAGTCTCTGCTGCCTCTACAGAAGGCATGTTGGTGGGGTTGAGGAGATCCTCAAAATATTTCTTCCACTGTCAGACAATATCCCCAGTAGAGGTCAACAGCTCCACACCTCTACTATAAAAAGTGTTGGCTGAGCACTGCTTCCCCCTCCTGAGGTGCCGAATGGTTTGCCAGAATTTCTTCGTGGCCGACCAAAATTCCTCCTCCATGGCCTCAGCAAACTCCTCCCAGACTCGAGTTTTTGCCTTCATACAAGCCAACCATGCTCAATAGGACTCCTTCTTCAGCTTGACTGCATCCCTTACTTCCAGTGTTCATCACCGGGTTCTGGGGCTGCTGCCACGGTGTTGGAAAAATATGATGTTGATGTTAAACCTTTGTGCACTGTGTATTAATGTTGTGTACTAATGTTATAATTATAATTCCATGTCGTCGGCTTTTCTCACTCCTATGCTGGGAACTGTTTGTATGGACAACGGAATGTATGGAACATCAGGGAGGATAGAACTTGGGTACATTTCTGTAAATACAAAACAGGAAATCCCCTAGCTGCAGGCAAAACTTAAGAGATGTAACATTCCACAAGCTGCTTCTCGTGGTCAAACTCAAGGTTAAACTGATGGCACACTTGCAATATACGTCCATCCGTTCACACACACATTTAGCGCAGACCCCTATATAACCATGTATGCCTCATGATGCATCTCTAAGTGTTACAGAGTACAGATCTGTGTGCTGTTGTTCTGTGTCACTTCCTCGCGAGTATTAAACTTTCTTATCTTTACAACCTCCATTGGTGTCCTGAGTGTTACTGGAATTGTTTTATTATTAATTATTAAATATTATTGAGTAAAAGATCATTTTCCTAACACACGGCACCAGAGACCTTACAGCCACAGCTCTGAATGGACAATGGAGGTGGAAGACATGGTCCACTCAAACTCAATGTCCCCAGATCCTGAGGAGACCCTCAGGATCTGGTTGAAGCTGTCCTGGAGGTGGGAGTTGAAGACCCCTCTGATAGAAGGTTCAGCCAGGCATTCCCAACAAACCCTCACAATACGTTTGGGTCTGCCAAGTCTGTCCGGCTTTCTCCTCCACCATCAGATCTAGCTCACCACCAGGTGGTGATCAGTTGACAGCTCAGCCCCTCACTTCACCTGAGTGTCCAAGACATATGGTTGGAGGTCGGATGACACGATCACGAAGTCAGTCATTGACCTCCAGCCTAGGGTGTCCTGGTGCCATGTGCACTAGTGGACACCCTTATGCTTGAACATAGTGTTCGTTATGGACAAACAGTGACTAGCAGAGAAGTCCAATAACAAAACACCACTCAGGTTCAGATTGGGAAGGCCGCTCCCCCCAATCACACCTCTCCAGGTATCACTGTCATTGCCCACGTGGGCATTGAAATCTCCCAGTAGAATGACAGAGTCCCCAGTCAGGGCTCCTTTCAGCACCCCTTCCAGAGACCCCAAGAAGGCCTGGTACTCTGAACTGCTATTCAAGTTTAGTCTTGCAGGGTCCCTCAGAGCTCTGGACTGATTTTGTTTGTTTTGTTTACATTTATTCATTTGGCAGACAGTGGATTTTGTATATGCTTCTTCTTGGACAGATAAGTCAGTATAAAGATGTATGTTACCATTTTTATGAAGATGATATTCAACTATATTTCTTGTTTAAGTTCCAAAATGTAGAACTGTCTGTTTTTTGCAATTGCTTAAACTTTATAAAAATTGGTCGGCTAATAATCTTTTACAGTTAAATCCAGACATAACAGAGAATCTTATTTCTGCTACAGCTGGTTTTCTTGCAAAGGTGAAGGAAAGTCTTGGTTTTTTGTTAAACATACCCTCTGTAATTTAAGTGTCAGCATGGACCAGGCTTTGAATCTTGACCAGCATGTTAATTACTTGGTTTGTTCCTATTTTTACCAGCTGAGGAACATTGCTATGCTCAGACCTATCAGGTCCCATCCTTTTCGTCTTGTTGTGACTATTATAATTCCCTTTTTTCCTGCCTTATAAAGTTCTCACTGATCATTTACAGGTGGTTCAAAATGCTGCAGCTAAGCTAGTAACAAAATCCTCAAAAACTTCTAATGTTACACCTATTGTGATGTCTTCCAATCAAATTCAAAATCCAGTTTAAAATCCTTGTAATTAAATTTTAAGCCTTGCATGACCAGGCTCCTGCCTACATTAAAGAGGTACTGCAGCCATACGTTACCAGTAGGAATCTCAGGTTTGTTGGTTGTTACCTGCACTAGAAGACTTAAAACAAGGGGAGAATGTACTTTTGAGGTTGTAGCTCCTCAACTTTGGAACTCCCTCCATTTGATGTGAGCTCAGTAGACACTGTAGATGCCTTTAAAAAGCAGCTGGTGTTCTATTCTTGAAAGGTACCATACAAATAAAGCTTTTTATTATTATTATTATAACATGCCGGTTCATTTTTACTTTTTTTCCTGTAAAACTACTTTACAACATGTTTTATGTAGTTAAAGTAATCAAAAAAGACATCCCACAGCACCAGAAGGGAAACCTTTGTGCATATACAAAATGTTTTTTCATAGAAGGAAGACCCTACAGTAACCATATTGCTGAATGCATGTATTGCAGGTAATCTTGTATTGGCAGCAAAGGAATTGTCACAGTTGGCCTATATGTCTTCACTGTGTGGCCTCGCCTCCTTTTTTTTTTTTTTGTTCCTTTGTTAATTATGATCTAGTGTGCTCACCTGGTTTGTATTTCCTGATTGGTCTCATAATAGGTTTGGTGTTTCACTGTAGTATCTCTGGTGTTAAAGTCACATTGGTGCACTTGCCTTTTGCTCGTGGTCCTCACTCACTCCTGAGTCTTTGTAGGCCCCTGTGTTTGTGCCCTTTTTTGTATTTTCCTTCATGTCTGTCTTCCTTAGAATGCCTTTTGTATTTTTGTTCTTGGTTTTTTGTTGGTGAATAAAATATCTTTGCAGATAGGTTTCCTCTATCCTTTCTGCCAGCCATGATAGGAATGAGCTTATATTAAAGACAACGTTTCTTTCGGTGAAAGGAGTCTCCGCATCAGCAGCATGCTCTCTGACACCTGAAATGATCTACATGTAGCACGTCTCAGTTACTCCAGATTTTTGTTGATACTAATTTTTTTAATCCATTACAGAAAAAGAGAGTTAAGTTTGGCATATTTTCTTTGTAAAGAACTGAGGCAGTACAGTAACAGTGTAGTAAATATTATTATGTCAATAGTACAATATATATGGCATATATACCATACCAATACCCTCTAACAGAGGTGACACTAGTGCAGCCATGAACAGATCAGGGGAAATCAAAATAGCCATACCTGAGAGATGGAGGGGGTGGTTCCAGGATGCTGGTTCCACTGTCATGGGCTTGTCAACAAAACACCATTGAGGGGTGCCCACTTGAAAACCCGATGAAGTCTTTGCAGACTGTAAGTTGCAAGGTTTTGCCCGAAAGAATGGAAATGTAAAAGAAAGAGACAGTAAGATACCTCAACCACCTCACGTAAGCGCAGGAGCTTGTAGTGTAGGAATTGGTTCCTGCCAGGTGAAGTTGTAGCGATGTCCCATCATGTTTCAGAGACTTATATATCACAACAGTACCCTTTGACAGAGCTGATGCCAATGCAGGGGTAATTAAAATGTTCCATATGAACTACCATAGCTCAGGCAGTGGATCAAAATTTACTGAAAAACTGGCCTGTCTAAAACATGTCCTAAAATAGGAAGTTTTAAGGATGATTGAGCAATTACATTCAAATAAAAAACTAATTATCTCAAATGTATATGGTTTTAGAACTGAAAATGACTCCTGGCCATATCTTCATCATGAAGGACAGGTGCATGTTCTAGAGCCCTTATGAACTGTCATCTGATTGAAAGCATCATCCGAAACAAATCTGAAGGAGAAAGTCCCACAGAAATTGTAGCATGTGATCTACTACACTGGGTATTACTGTGTTCTGATGTGTGACTTGAAGAGCTCTTTTCTGTGTACAGTGATCTGTTCTTAATGGTTTTAGAAGAGCAGCACTGGAACAAATAACTTGTTAAGCAGAAACTTCTCCCCTAGACTGTGACTAAAAACCATTTATTTGCTAGTTCTCCAAAATGGGCTTATCATGTCACAACACCATTAGAGACTGGCTTTCAGACAATGAAGATTTCTTATAATAACAGCAGATGAATCGATATTGCCAAGAGAAGAGCATATAAAAATAATGCAAATTTCTGGGGATGTTACAAGATAAAAAAAAAAACATTGAAATTTGTATGAACCTCTCTTTGATTCAAAGAAGATATATGGTCTTCTTGGCATATACATACAAAAGAAACAATGAGCATTGAAAGATGTATTGAGCAAAGAGATGTTTCATATTTCTATCAGGGACAGCACCTGGAAGAACTTGGCACCTGAAATCAGCCAGCTTCTTTAGTGTTGGACAGGGATTTGGATCTTGCAGTAACCACTCAATCCAGGTTGTACTCTTTCTTGTCCTCTGTATTGCCAGGTTCCCTATGACCATTAACTATACATATGGTTTGAAAAAAAAACAATGAATAATATTGGCAAGCTTTGAGACCCACTTTGGATTTAATACAGGTTTCCACAAGAAGATATTAGAGTACTGGTCAATACTGTCTTTATTTTTCAGAATATCATCACCCTCTTTACTGGATTTCAGATAATTTATTAGATAACATTTCTTTGGGTTTCCTGAGTGTTGATACATTGTCTGTTGGCTTTGTTTGTGTTCTGTGTTATTAGTTGAGCTGTTGGTGTGCAGTGAGCTGGCAGCATTTTCTTTGGGGCCTAGAGTAGTGTCTGGGATTGGTTGGAAGAAGGTATTTAATGAGATCTACATGGGGGAAGAAAGCAGAGGCTGGTTTGATGTTTGACAAAGGGAATTTGCTTCTAAGAGCTGGGAGAAAAGCTGGACATGAGCGTAGAAATAACCAAGTACTATGCACCGAGGTGGATGAGGCATCAAATGTGCTGCTTTTCGAACATAGGAGCTCTGGATGTACTTTGGAGGGGTGACATGGAAAAGCCTCTGCAGACCATTACACTGAAGGTGACAGCAAAATGGTGGCTTTCTTCTTTTTGGGTTTTAGTGTGCAGGTTATTTTTGTTTTTTATTTTTTGGAGAGTCTTTATTTGAGTTATTTGCTGTGTTTCTGTGTGTCGTCTTTGGCTGGTGAGTTGCTCTTGGTTGGGATCTGGTTGAGGTGGGAATGGGGGTGGCGCCATTTAACAACAACTGCACAAAGTAATTTTTAATAACATTAAATTATTATCTGGCTTGTGCCATCTGTGGTACCAGGGATCCTAGATCCATTCATGTTGGGAAGGAGTGAGATTTTTGAACCTACAAAGAAAAAAATGGTAAAAGAAGCCATGGAAAAAAGGTAGTGTGTGTCATAGCACTGCCACAGTTGGGCTGCAATACAGTGTTGGTTGGGCCCTGACATGACAAAACAAACATATATGTGCAAAACAGTGTCGGGAGCACATTTCATGCAAAACTGCTGAAAACTTTAAATCACTTCAGAAAAGTTGTTCAAGCCAACCAGGGGCAAGTGAAGACAAAGCCTGACTTTTCCAAGGCCTTGCTGACATATAGTTGAGTGTAAAACTTTGCATCCCCCTTCTTTGAATCATGAAAATTAATTCAGCATTTTATGTCTTAAATAATTAAATATTGAATTGATCAAATGTTCTTTTATGTCTACTAAAGTAAATTGTCATAACAATATATATATATATAGATATATTGTATATACTGAAATATTGAAAACAACACAGGTTCAGAAGTTTGCACCCCAAGTTTCCATATAGAATGTACCTTAAGCATACTCTAATAGCATATGTTATTTAAATTTTTTTACTATCCTGATCAACATTAGGATCCTCTGAGCTGTCATTCTTGTTTTTTATGCTACATCTACTACATCTCAAAGATTTCTTGGTCGTCTCTCAGACACTGTTCTACCTAGAGACTTTTAACTTATTATATTGAAGTGTGGAGACTGATAAGGCCATGGCAAAATTTTTTTGTTCTGGCACAATTTTTCAGTTGATTTTTGATTTGTGTTTGGGACCATGGTTTTGTTGCATGATGCCACTACCGCTTAATCAACTGACTAATTGTAAGAATTTCCAGTGTTGGCCTGCATTCATCCTACTTTGAGGACAACTCCAGTGCCTGATGAGGACTAAAACATAACATAAAACCACCACCATATGTGAATGTTGATCTGCTGGTTCTATTCTCTTTGACAGTGTTTTCTTCTCAGCACAAATACTGTTGAAAAAGCATATTCCAAACATGCTACCTTATGTGTTCATGCTAATAACAGCTTCCTGAAAATGTGCCTGCTGAACATTCAGGACTTGTGCAGTACGCACTTCACTGTATAAATTTCAGGATGGAGATCTAGTGAACATTTGTTTAGGACTGTTTTAGGTCTCCTGCTGTTTGTGTAGGATTCTTACAAACATCTCTGATGATTTTTCTGGCAGGTCCTTCAGGTATTTTCCTTGGTCTTCCACTCCTTGGTTGTGTCTCAGTGTGTCTGTCTGGACTTTGGACTTCACTGTTAGTAATGGTATCCTTAAATGCCTTGATAACAATTTAGTTATATGAAAAGTTATTTCCATGTATGGTCTTCTGATAACTCTTTTCATAATTGTTTAGTAATCTTTGACTTTCCACACAAACTGTTTAAAAGGCAGCTTACTTGCCTGTAATATGACCAGTTTTTTTCTTCAAAATTTAGCCTAATTGAGGACTCATTGTTAACAATATTCTAGTACACCCAATGCTTTTCAAGTAGTAAATCAAAGGAGAAGCAAATGTTCAAGCTTGTTATTAATAGATTAGTAAACTTAGTGAATTTGTTTTTTCTTATACTGAGAACAAATTTTAAATGTTTTTCACATGGAACAACATTTGAATGAAAATTGTATACTACTTCAGGTGATGAACATACATTTAAAAAAAAAAACAATTTGGATACAAACTCTTGCACTCTGTTGTAATATATTGGTGTAATACATCCTTTGGTAAGATTTTAAAAGGAAAAATCCAGGTAGTAAGACCTCACAAAAAAGAACTAAAAACAAAAGACCTTATATTGTGTAAGAATAAACAGATTCTTATAATGAACAAACAGAAGGGAAGAAAGTGACATTTGGCCACATGTAGCTTCTGTGGGCGTGTGAACAAAGTGTTACGCCTCATAAGGTTCAGAATCTTTCACAAGCAGCACTACCCGAAAGATCAGTTACCTGCACTTGGTCAGGCACATTGATTAAACTGGAAACCTTTCTATCTATGCTGTTCAGCATTCTTTCCACTTTGTCCCCATTTTTTTCAGTGTCCTTTTGCTGTTTAATGCAACACAAATGTATGGTTTGAGTTGGATTCATGTTTGTTCTGCAAATCTTTGAATGAATTACTCATTCTGATGCATCACATCTGGAAATTGACCCCTGAAACATGTGGAGTTAATGAAGGGGTCCAGGAATAAATCTCTTCCCCTGCAACACTTTGACAACTTTATTGCTAATTTCAGGGAAAACTCTGGATGAAAACTTCCATGACTGCTTTTAAAATTCCTTGCTTAAAAAGGCTAACTGTATTTATTCCTGGAATGTTGTATGATATTAGATATGAAATGGAGACAGTTTATAAGTATTCTGTATAAGACAAATTGTCCCCATTTATGAACCATGCTGAATGGTAGCAACAGAAACTAAATGGCAATAATTATGTATTAAGATAAAAGGAACATAAATTTTGTGTCTAGAGGATGATTATAAGTAACAGTACCGCCAATACCACAAAATATGGGTAGCTGAAAAACTATAAGCAGAACACATGATGCATAAATTATATGAAGGCAGCCTGATGTTCCTGGCCATGTACTGCACTGAACAATTCAACGACAGGTCAGAGAAATGAGATGTATGTGTTTCCAGCACAAGACAAATGGGGATTGATTTTATGAAGAATGTCAAAAATCCTGCACATTGGTAGTGCTACAAAGCTTCATCTGTGCTCTGCGATTGTGCTGCACTTTTACCAGCCTTTTATGAAGGTAACCCTTAATGGTAAGCTTGTGCAAACAAAATAGTGGAGCGGACACGGTGTTTAAAATTGTGAATGCACACCAATTTTCACCCAGGAGTCTTATCCTGAGTTAACAGAATAATTTCCATACTGCACTTAAATGGGTCAAGTCTGTATTTTTAATATTTTGTAATAAACAGTAATATATTCACAAGGCAGTACTTCAGTGGAGATTAAACAATATACAAGAAACAAGGTATTTAAGTGGACATAACTTAAAAGCAAAAACAACTAAACATAGCTGAATTTAGCATGATCAGCTATTTTAAGACGTCAGATCTTCCTTTAGATTTTAGGACTGGGTTTTCTCATTTACTTCAAATTCTTTATTTGGTATTGAAAATTCAGTTTTGTGAGCAATGCCACCTGAAGATTTAAACTGGAGATGAGGGCATCTTTCTAACCACTGCACTGCCTGCTCATACAAAGGATTTAGCATTATAAAGTAAAGTAGTAAATTATGTGTTATTGTTGGGCTGCACAAGTTATCATGCAGTTCTCTGCATTCTGTGAAAATGTTGTGTTGGTCATAATCCTTCTACACTAATGAGTCATTCACAGCTTAGTTTGGAGAAGTAGGCATTGTTTTCCAGTCTTCGGGAACTCATTTTATCAAGCAATTAATATTGCTTAGAATGTGTTCAGTACTAGATACTGTTCAGTCATGTACTGTGCACCACTAGCACACAGGTTGTCATGTTAACAAGAAGAAGAAAACTGATAAACCTGAAAGCTAAGCTAGCCAGGATGTGACACCCAGTCCAACATATTGTACGCACATCGAGCATGTGCATGTTATGGGGACAACCAAGGGGTTGAACTCGTGACCTCACAGCCCACACAGAGTTACCAGACAAGAAGATTAGCCAGCTGAGCCACAGACCCAAGTCCCTTGCTTGGGCGACTAATCACACTCTTGTCTTGATTACCGCGGGATTCACACAGCAACACTTTCATATCCGTTACACACACATGCAAACACACACACTAAACACAATTTAAAGTTTCCATTGTGATCCTTTAATTTTGAAATAAAGGGAAACTCTCACACTGTACCCACATAACAAGAGGCCAGGTATGAAACCCACATCACTGGGCAGGTGGCATACTTGCATGAAGTGGCTGCTCCATTGCTTATAATTATTTACAAGATGAAGTGCACTGTTTGATTGTATGTATTTTTAACAACAAGTTAAACAAGCAATCATCCATTTGGAATATACTGATTTATTTCCATTCATATACAGTATAACAATAAAACTACATACAACTCCTTAGTATGTAAAGATTGAAAACACAAACCTGGACATCAGTACAAGTGAAGAAAAAGGATTAGGATGACGTTTTATACAAGTTGTTTTTTGTTTTGGTTTTTTTTTTTTTTTTTACAGTTAATTAATGTCTTCCCATATGCGGCCTAAGTGAGGGAGAAAGGTAAACAAGTAGTATTTGCAATGTCATGACAACAGAAATGTTTGTGTTAAACCTCCTTCAGGTTCTACAAAAGGGTCACTGATGTCAACAATAGAAATTGAATGAAAAAATATATGTTGTTTCACTGGTCACTGTATGAAAACATTTTCTTCAGGTCCTGTATTTTCCCATCTTTAATATGTCAAAATAGATTAAAGCCTTAAATTGCTTGAATCTCAAGAGACACAGAACAATAAAACAGTAATATACCTATTTGAAAACACAATTTGTCAGATTTTTACCTTTCCATTTGAACAATAAATAATCTAAAAACATAAAGATTTACTTACTGCATGTGCCACAATGGAGTCTTCAGTGTGGTGATTGTGACCAGGGCTGAATGGGAGCCAACTGTGAAGGGTTCCAAATGTATGAGTTTCCATGAGCTCAGTGCCAAGCCAATGGTCTTTGGCTATTGAACCCCAAGTCTATATGGCACCTGATTTGGCTGAGGCTGGTGTGGCTGTCAAGGCAGTGACTGATATGACCCAGCAGGCTGAATAAGAGAGGCTATGGGGAGTAAAACAATGCTGTCAGACCATGGGAGAGAGAGAGTGTGGAATAAACAGAAAGAAACATCTGACCATGTGTTAGATCCCAGAGCTGTCTGATAAAGACTACAGCTGTCATTGTGTTGGAGTACCAGACTGCCCAGGCAAGCTTCACTGGCAAACACTCTCTCTAGTTCATATTCTCTCATTGCTCAAAATCATATCTAATAATCACCCTCTCTTTAAATGATACCTATCATTGAAATAAAAATTACAATAACAAAATAATCTGCCACTCCATTTGCCACCCCAATGTAGATATAATACAAATTAGAGACAATATAATTAAAAGGTAAGTTTCCTGATAATTCTTCTGACATAAAGCATATCTTGAGCTCATATTGGCTAACCATCCAGAGGACAGTGCTTTGCCCCACTTGTGACACATCTCCTCCTTTTGTCTGCAGTTTGTTTTGGGGTGGAAATAATGTCAAACACTAATTGTTGTTCTGGGGCTGAACTTGTCTTTGTAATAATTGATTGTATTTACATCATGTATAGGCCTACTTCATACATACATCCCCATGCATCTCAAAGAAGAGTGTTTTCATGTTTCAACCCTTTAAATTTCCTGCCACCCTCTTACCATCCCATGCCACATTGTCTTGATCCACCTCAGAGGAAAGTCATAATTTATTTTCCTTAATTTTGCAAAAAAAAAGTAAGAGAAACATTTAAACTCCTTTGTGCATGCAACACTTTGATAAGTGTAGGAACCATAAATAAAGAGTCTAATGTGTGAAAGGTTTGTTCTGATGGACAGTGTAAATATACAGGGTAACAAGTAACGATAGGCTAACAAACATCAACTAACAGAGATCATCCAACAATGTTACAGTCACAGGCCTACAACAAAAGATAAAGTATAGAGGAGAGAAGAAAAAGTGAAAGAACTGTAATCACTAATTTCATTGACAAAACCAACATGAAGAGACAGGAAGGCAGAAAAGCATAAAATAGGGGAAATAGCAACACCTAATGGCCAAGTAAGGACATGAGAGGCACAGGGTGTAACAGCGCACATATTGTGAATAACTTGCAATAAAATTATTTTTCACTGACTTTTCAATACTGGTATCCCTCTCCCAGGTACAGAAGACTGCATTAGCACAAAGCTCTGTCAGGATATGGAAACTCAGGATTCCCCTTTAGGAATCCTTTCTTAGCCACAGCCCTTCCCTTAATGGTAAAAACAAGAGGGTATAATATCTGGGACACAGATAAGGGAACATACAGTTGCAAGCACATATTAAAGATTTATTGAGTGCCTTAGTACAGTACACAACAATGACAACACAAAAAACAGAAATATCAGTCAGTCATTTTCTATACCGCTTCATCCTGTCAAGGGTCATGGGGAAGCCTGGAGCCCATCCCAGAACACATAAGGTGCAGAGCAGGGGACACCCAGGGCGGGACGCCAACCCACCGCAGACTGAAATATCACTGATATGGATAACACTAATCAGACATATTATGACTACTCACCTATTATTGAGTAGTTCCTCCTTTCGCCTCTAAAACAGCCCTGACCTATTCAGGCATGGTTCTACTACACCATTAAAGATATAGCTGATTCCAAGCTGTCGGTCTCAGTCAAGTCCTGTAAGTTGCAAGGTGGAGCCTCCATGGATTGGACTTGTTTTTCCAGCATATCCAACAGATGCTCAACTGGATTGAAATCTGGAGAATTTGGTAGCCAAGTTAACACCTCAAACTCAATGATGAGTTCCTCAAACCATTCTTAAATAATTTTTTGCAGTGTGGCAGGGCACATTATCCTGCTGAAAGAGGCCACTGCCATCAGGGAATACCAGTTCCATGAAGAAGTGTACATGGTCAACAACAATGTTTAGGTAGGTGGTACGTATCAAAGTAACATCCACATGAATGGCAGGACCCCAGGTGTCCCAGCAGAAGATTGCCCAAAGCATCACACTGCCTCTGATGGCTGCCTTCTTCCCATAGCACCAGGATGCACCATCTCTTCCCCAGGTATGTGATGCACATGCACCAAGCCATCCACAATATGTAAAAGAAAATGTTATACTTCAGACAAGGCCATCTTCTTCCAATCAGACTAAATGTGCTAGCCTTCACTTCCCACGTGCATCAACGAGCCTTGGCCACCCATGACACTCTCTCCAGTTCACTAGTTTTCCTTACTTGGACCACTTTTGGTAGGTCCTGACCACTGCAGACCAGGAACATCCTACAAGAGCTGCAGTTTTAGAGTTGCTCTGACTCATTTGTCTAGCAATCGCAATACAAATCCTTACACATAAACCATTTTTTTACTGCTTCCAACACATCAACTTCAGGGACAAAATGTTCTCTTGCTGCCTAATATATCCCACCCACTTTCAGGTACCATTGTAATGAGATAATTAATGTTATTTCCCATCACCTTTCAGTGGTCATAATGTTATGGCTGATTTGTAATATGGACAATGTTCTGGTTTTTCAAATAAAGACAAAATCTGGAACTTCTGGTTTCAGCAAAAGTTTTTATTCAAAAGTAACACCGTAAAAACAACGCAATGATGGTCCGTGGAGCATCTTGAGAACTTGGCGTCACCTGGAACAAAAGACCGAAAGGACAACAACAACAGGTAATCATCTCTTTTTAAACTGTTGTTACACAGAGGCAAAATATACCTTTAACTAACCATGTTCTATTCCCTCCTTGAGATATTTCACCAATCAAGTTGCATTCCCTGCTTTGGATGTTCCACCAATACTATCTTTTGTCTCATGTAGCCGAAAGATACATTTAGCCAGTCGTGTTCCGTTCCTCACCTCTGAATTATGACCAATCACATTCTTATACATTCTCAAATCCGCGCTTCTGCTATTCCTAATTAGGGTTGGTTATTTGCCACTATCATTTCCAAACTCCCTAGTAAAATTGTGCTTGCATCTATGTCTCAGGCCTTAGCAAAGTTCAAATGTTCAATGCTGACAGTGAGTTCTTATAGCAGTGTTCAGAGGGTCCAATATACTCTAATGATGCTAACAGTGATAACTCATGTATTATCGTGCAACTAGCGCAGTGGCCTTGGTGCTGCTTTGCAGCCAGCCACAGAGGCCTACAGAGGCCTGTAAAATGGTTATACACTTAAGCTAAATGTGATCATGCAACTTTCCATATAAAATTGTATATGCTTATATAGAAATATATTGTAATTACATATGAAAACTAAATATATATAAATACATGTAATACATATGTGTCACACCCGTCATTAGTACCTGCCAGCCCTGTCCAGTTTGTAGCTCATTGTTTTAAGCTCACCTCTCCTTTCCCGTACTCGCAAAATATTACTAAGCATTTGCATTGTTGTTTGTCTGTTGTTCTCTCTCCCTTGTGGTTCTTGATTCCCGTTCCTGCTCCTTACCTTCACCTGCCATTCTCTCCTTCCCCATCTTTGTCAAGGACTGACCTTCCTGGATTTCAGACCCTCACCTGCCTCTATGACCATCGTCTCTGCCTCACGTTTACTTGCTGGTGTTTTCACACCAATAAAAGCCATTACTCTGCACGTTGGGATCCAGACTGCTTTTGTTCGTGCCCAGGCGTTACAATATGCTCTCAATGATTACTGTCTTTATTCTGGTTAAATACATATAAAAATCACCCATGAGTATACAGCAATCAAATAATTTCACACCTCCTCAGTGGGAAACATGAAATAATGATCCACTATAAAAAGTCCACTATAAAACCTACCTGTAAGTTCGATTCAGCTTTTATGCATGTTACACATTTTTTGAATCCTTCTTAACAGTATGTATTTTATTGGTTTTAATGCTTTTATTACTGGTTTTATACTTATAAGTATCCATTTTTAAATTTAGGTTTAACTGAAATATTGTGATGTGTCAGTTATCGCTATTTCCAAGACCTGAGTACTGTTTTCATTCTTTCGATGTCTTGTGGTCAGAATGACAATAAAATAATTCTTATCCTTAACAACTGCTTCATTAAACCAGAATCACTGAAAGAAGGTACCAGTATAAACCAACATCAAAATGGTTTTGCATTCATAAACTTACAACAGAACTTTCATCAGATACCAGTAAACTTGAAACTCTTTGAGTCTTGTTTTAATTTGGTCTGCAACACCAGATGCTTTCAGATGATTTTGTGTGGATGGGTCACAAACATTCTATTCACACATTTCCTCTTCCTTTTATACTTTAGCTGCCATAAGTATTATTTTGATTTGGGTTTTTCTTCTTGTTTCTTGTATTTTGTGATTGTTCACTTGGTGTGTGTGTGTGTGTGTGTGTTGACTTTAAGTGGGAGTATTGTCAGGAGCGGAAGTTTTAAATTGTTGCACTTCTGGTTTTCTATTAATCAACGGACAAGTGAAGGCGAAGGCAAACATTCTGTGTGAAGGTAAAGAAGTTTAAATGTTATACCTGAGGTTGAAGATTGGTTTCACCAGGTCATTGTTTTGTTCCCTCTTGGTTGTGTGCAGCCAGTGAGGTATGTTTATAGTTTTCGCGTTTATTTGTATCTTTTGTAATGCATATGTATTAAAGTGCTTTTCTATGTTATGTGTCAACAGTGGGTTTAATATTGTGACGTAATCAGAAGAATTAATCCATTTGTATATCAGAACAAGGCTTGTGTATTTCCTGGAGGGAGTAAAATATACTATATTTTATAGTTTATACTTCCTTTGTATAAACTAGGGTTTCTTAAGAAAAACACCAATACTGCTTGGTTTTTGGTTTATAACTTGATTGTTTATATAACACTGTTACCACTTGAATGTTATTATTAGTAGTAGTAATAGTAGACAACAATATACAATTTTGGTGTCAATTCTAAACAGTATCTTTGCACGGTCTTCTTTCAAAACCCAAAAATCCATTGCTGGGATTTTGGGTTTTACAAAAAACAATCCACTTTATTTTCAGACCCACAAATGCACAAACAATGCTTACCAATAAAATGTGACTTCTCAGCACTCAAGACCAGGGGAGTCATAAAGAAGTAAAAGTCATGAATGATTCAGAGGACCCAGAGTAGGACTGAGGCCTGCAAGACACCAGCGATTTTAAATTGTTATTGACCCCAAAGTAAGGATCTCTCAAAGAGCCCAGATTTTCTATACATGCTCCTGCTCAAGGAACACTTTTTATAAAATGCATTGGAATTTTAATACCAGAACTGCTGCAGTTATATTGGTTCTGGGAACAGTGTGAATAAATTAATACAATGGAAATACAGTAATACATAGTCTATATGCTATCGCCTGTCCATATAGTTGTATATACATAAATCAGCCACACGGCGGAGCTATTACAGCCAACTAAAAAAAAACTATGCGGTTTGATCACAGTATTCGACTTCAACGTAATGTCGCAAAACACACAACTCTTTTTCACGTTGGAAAAAAATGGAAAAATGGAAAGGATTTTTCCTGGGGTAAAAGAAATGTATCTGAAGCGGCATAGTGCGTAAGGTAGCGTACCCCTGGAAAGAGCGCCTACCCATCCCAATACACGCGCGCGCAAAGGACAATGTGCAATGCCAAATCCATTTGACGTACATGTCTCTCGGTTGTGGCAGGAATCAGCAACATACAAACTACACATGCAGAGCACGGAGAGTGAAATTAAAACCCATTACCCTGAAAGTGTGAAGCGCCACTACAATGAGCGACCGTGCTGTCCTGATTACACACTGGGCATGATTTATTGTTTTTCTTGAAATCACACTAATGTATACTAAACGTACTGCTTAAGTTAAAATGAAAATTATATAAAGACGTGGAAATCTTGCATTGCGCAACGCACGATGTCTTTTACCTTATAATGTGAGGGTTCGGTTTCGGACAATTTATATCTATTTAAGTTGGCAGTGTAACATAAATGCTTTACTGCGTAATGAGTAATTTCGTGGTGCATTATTTTCAAAGTAGCAATGTGCTCAGGGATTCAAGGGTATTGCCAACCTTTTACAGATTACGGTCAGGTAAGTACGAAGCGTTCAAACATATTTCGTATTTCATTGTATGGCTTTCATACTGACATCTGTTGAGATTTTAACACTGCCTGGACAAATTGTGACATGGAAAATGGTCACGCACATAACCTTCAGGGGTGTTGACAAGATCCTCACCTCGAGACGTGACAACGCTTGCCCCTATAACTGTTATAAAACATCGATGGAGGCAACAGTATAATTGTGAGAACAATGATAAAACAAATTGATGACACCTTACATAATAGCAACAGCTGAGCAATTCATATGTTTATTCTTTTCCACACAACGGCAGTGGATCTTCGCTCACGAAAAGCCTGGTACTAGAATCTCCTTAGGTAGTTATTTTCTCCCCTAACATTTAATCATTATCTGCCGCGTCAGTATTCTACAGACCTCCCCGCACCCAGTCTGAACCGGTTCGGGCGAGTTGCAAGATCGAGACGAAAACCCCTCTCCTCAGTTGTCTCTCTTGCTCCCTCCCTTTCTCCCCCCTCCTCTTTCTCTCTGGGCTCTGAAAAGAACACGAGCAGTCTAAAAGATAGCACTCTACGTAACCACGCGTACCATACTCTTTCTCCCCCCCATTGGTTTATAGCGCTGGGTGACCACCCACCCATTTATTATCCTGGTTGGTCCAACGTGCGCTGCAGAGCTGTAGTGCGTCTCCCTGTTTCAGAAGGTGGCACAGCTATTTTGTAAACAAAATCGAACCCATGATAAAATGCGTGTTTATAGTTTTAGTTTCTGTTACAAATTTTAATTTACCGCATTAATATCCATACCTTTTGGATATTTCGGGTATTTGATAATGGTGTCGTTTGTAATTATTATTTGTGTAAGTTATGGAAGTAGCAGTCCAGAAAAACGGAACAAGTCTGATATTTCCTTTGGGATAAATAGTATTCTTTATCGGATTTTAGATAGTTTGATTTAATCATCAGGTATTATCATTGTAGCTTTTCAGAAATGCCAGTTACGTTTTATTGTGTTTTTCAGTCTTTAGTTTTGTGAAATTGCGTTAGTGTTTATTGCGTGTTGATAATTAAATTGTTGAATTTTATGTGCTTATCTCTTTATTATATCTAATAATAAGAACCGTGCATTTCTGTTACAAATTTTTATGAAAGAAGGTTGAATAAACGTCACACAAATTTTAACCAAAGTGAAACATTAACACACACACACACACAAACACTAACATACAACGTTAAATTTTAATTTTAAGTATAGTTTATAGAGCCTTGAACGATGTACAGAAAGTTGGTTGCAGAATTTATCTATATTCCAAACGTGGTACTCTAAGTTGTAGAAACTGTCAAAATTTTGCCTATTAAGCTTGGATTGTATACAACGCATTTTAACACAGGCATGTTTGAAAGGTAATACTTTAGAATAATTACAGTTCGTGTGTATTTGTTCATTCTCCTGTATTCACTGTCCACATATTTTTCTTCCCCATTGTTTTATACTAGGCAATCGATGTCACAACACATACTGACGTTGCTTTTGTGACTGGCACACGCAGAACACATTTTGTGACATTCAGCAGTTAAATTTTAATTTTAAACATATGTCAATTTTAAGTAAACCTGCAGAGTTTGAATTTTGAGGTAAAAGGATACAGGGGACTTGGGGGCGACCGATACTCATGCGGAAATTCATGGGTGAACCACGATTGGTTGGTGTGCAAGAAAAACCACGGGGTTATTGGCTGCTTTTGTTCAAGAATGAGGAGAGGATGTTCTAAAAGGCGAACGTGTTGGGGGAAGGGGGGGAGGGGGATCAATTGGGTTGCCAGAACAGGAGAACGTTAACATTGCAGTGTACATTTCTTTGGGGAGAAGTTATAACAGATTAATCGATCTTCGAGAAAATTTAATTCCATTAAAGTCCATTTTGGTATACATTTGCGAAAAACTTAAAAGCTTTGTAAAAGTAATGTTAATGGGAAATCCCGCCATGTCTTGATTGACAGCATGACAATATCAAAAGTAGTTCTTTGTCAACAAATTGTTAACAGCTGTGGTAAATTTTTGGGCTCCAGTATTTTGCACATAATTGTAAAATCTAGTGGTATAATGTAGGTGCTTTGTTAACTTCTGTTTTTTTATTGTGGTGATACAACATAATAATAAAAACAGTTATTTCTATGGTATATAGCAGCAATATATAAGTTATGAATATAACGTTGTTTGTACATAAACTAACATGGAAATGAGGTATTATGACCTAAAATTGATTGAAATTAATCGATCAATCAGAGGGGAATTCTGACGCATACGTGGCAACCCGATATAAAAGGCAAGGATGAACTAAACGTCGTACATCATTTATTTATTATTTCAGCACCCATACCCGTGGAAAGCAAGGGGTTTGTTAACCATAGGGCGACCAGACACGGGTAATAACAGTGAAGTTATCGCTTAAATGTCGGTCGTTGCAACCGCCATTTTCTACGTTTTTTCAGACAAGGCGGCTTCTCTTTTTTCGGGAAGACTGCAAGTTACTGCGTTAAAGGGGATTTAAAGATTGCAGCTAGCTTTGTTTGCCCTGCATCAGGGCTGCAAGTTGACTGCGGCTGCTGAAAGGCAGACAATTAGGTAGCCACAAAGCAGCGGCGCTCCAGCAGAACAGAACACGCATGGGACGAACAGAAATATAGACATTTGGCTACTTAGTTTCTTTTGACTGTACAGTCCTGCCCTGACTTAGATTGCCGGGTTTCATTTTACTTTAGCGGGATCCTGGATCGGACGGACTGGGAATAATAGGACAAAAACTTAACATTTGTTTAGGAATCTCCTTTATATTTTACTTGCAGAACAGCCTAAACCACGTTTGGAATCCAATACATTGAAAAGCCTGCTAAGTTACTATTTTAAACGTTAATAGATGGCCAACTAGCAAGCATTAACTCCATCGTGTTCGTGTCCTATACTTATTCCCGTTCGTTCCCGACCCTGGATCCCGCGCTCTCGAACACACCGCCACAAGCTTAGCTCGCAATAATATTCTCCTCTGCAATATTTTATTTTCGAATATAATTTCATTTGACATTTTAACCATGTGCTCACGGGTGTGGTTTATAACGGACCGACGGATTAGCCAGGAATACCCGCAGGTCCAGATTCTACGGGCTCTGAAACAGCGCTGCGCCGAAGATGATGTTGAATTTCGCTCCCTGCTCATGGACCAGATCGTGCTCACCATCACCGATGGGCAATTGGGTAAGAAGCAGAGCGCCGTGTTGGTGTTTTTCGGTGTCTGCAGGCTGATCAAAAGACATGCTCTAACCAGTGGATTAAATGGGGATATGTACTCCGTCTGGTTTCTATAGAGGGGTTTATTGGCACTGCAACCCTATTCAGTCAAAAACAGTCCGCTGTCAGGGTCTAAAATGGGCGACCGCTGCTTTTTGTTTTTAAAACAGGTCCTGTTCGATTTATTTTGGCTAATTCACCCGTTACTACCAGGCAGTTTGGACGACGTGAATTTCAATGATGGACATTTGGAGATAAAACAATTCGCACTACTTATCCCAACAAAAGAACTCGTGCTTCCGCTGTACTGCGGTGGGAAGTAAACGTGAAACATTAATACGAAGGCTGTCCACCGATATTAGAGTCATCAACGAAGCAAGTGCATTTGTTTGGTTTATGGGTGCAGGTTTCCGAATACATAACAAATGCTACACTTGATCGTATTAGCAAGAAATTAATTTCCACGGAACTTTTGGTACTGCAGTAAATATCATACACAGGTGAAATGGGAAATCATTATATTAGACGGTTTTTCATTGCGGCTATTACTGTAGGAAAAATTACATGCAAAGGACCTCCGTTTTATTTAGGTT
>JABJVR010000103.1:8237280-8247397 GCA_025773905.1 Chitala chitala | reverse complement strand
GCTCGCTCTCTACCCCCGCCTCCCACGCGCTCGCTCGCTCGCTCTTTATCCACGCCTCGCTCTCGCTCGCTCGCTCTTTACCCCCGCCTCGCTCTCGCTCGCTCTTTACCCCCGCCTCGCTCGCGCTCGCTCGCTCTTTACCCCCGCCTCGCTCGCGCTCGCTCGCTCTCCCTTCCGTCTTTCTCTCTCACACACACACAAACACTATTATGTGGTCTCCTCTACAGCAACACGATTGTCCAGACCCTAATTATTCAAGTGAAATATAATTGCTGAATGTGGTATGTAAGTCTCTCCATTAAAAAAAAATTTCCACAACCACTTGCACACATTTGAACACTTTGTAGGTCATTACATGGCACTGCACAAAGCAAAAGCAGATCAGCAACTACGGAATGATGCAGCAGTTAGGGAACACTGCCTGCTGGTGGTGCCCTGGAAAATTATGTAACAATTTCCTAACTATGTTTAGAGTCTACACATGGAGATGAAGAGATAAAAGGTTTCTGGACAGCCTATAAATATATTAAATAATGCACTGAAACCATTAGGCCACCATTCTGTCCCCACATAACATGTCACTAGTCATCACTGAGCAGAGAGGAGACCTGAATGACCCCTCCACCCTGTGCTTATGCAGCCTTCATGAATGCCAAGACTCTGCAGGGCAGAAAAGCAAAGGGGAGTTTTGGAGAAGTAGGGGTGAATAAACAGCAGCAGCTCTATTTTGAAGTTGCTGACAGCATCTTACTGAAGAGCTATCCATCACCACTTGTCTGCCTGGCAGTGCCCAGGAGAAGCCTTAGCTGCCCAGCCCACGGCCAGAATGCTTGCCCCAGCAGGATTTCCATGACAACAGTTTCAAAGATGAAGCAGGGTGGGATCTAGTTTGGGATGGAAAAGACAATGCGGGTGATGGCAGCTCTCCATTAGGGCCCTCCTGGGAGAGGGTAGGGGAACAAAATAGGACAGAGAGGCAGACTGAGCAGCAGGCCAAAGGAGTGTCAAACCACATCCGGTGGGCACTGCGGCAAGCCAATCAGGTGCCAAGCAGTGCAGAATCAGGCCTGGCTGTCACGTGAAGCTGGCACACTGCTACACTAATGAAAGTAGACAGCAGCTTCAAGCACCAGTAAGGAAAAACACACACACACACACACACACACACACACACACACCATTAAAGAACAAAGCCTCAACTGAAGCCTCTTCACTTTAATTCCACAAATTGAGGGTGGGAGAAGTTGGAAAGCAAAAAGACCACCCAGAAACATGTGAATGACAGAGAGGAATACAGAGCGAACAGGCATGGGGACCAGCTTTCAGGCCAGACAGGTGCAGCTGTGTGGGCACGTAAGGAGGTGGGGGACATCCTGTGCAAACCACTGATACTAAACATCCTGCATGCAAAAAAGTGAGTTACACAGACATGAAAAAACACCACACACACAAACAGCAGAGTGAAGAGACTGGTCATCTCAGCTGGAACTGCTCAATAAAATCAACACCCACACCCCTGCTTTTTATGTCATTTACATAACACATCACAACCCCCCCTCCCCTCCAAACACACACACACACACACACACACACACACACACACACACACACACACACACACACACACACACACACACACACAAACCAAACCCAAAATGACACAGAAAATGAGACAGGGGGAACCAACAACAACCAGCAATAAGAAGAGCAACGCTCAGGACAGCTTGCAGCGTTTACAAAACGGCCGGTTATTTCTGCCAAGAAAGCAAACACTGGCAAGGTGAGCCATGCCATGTCAACAGCAGGACACTCGGGCATCCAGAACAACTCTTCTATTAAGACAGAACTCGACTGCTTACATTATCTGTGAACGGCCTGATTAGAAGCATGTAATAATCTAAAAATTCACTACAAAAATAATTGACTCTCAGACTAAGCGTCATTAGGAAAAACTGCCTCATGTCACAAGTTTTTCTCCTTATTAAAACTATTTAGCCGTATCAAAGCACGCTCATATGCAGATCAATATTCATTTCACAGGAGATTCAGTGCAGCACGATCTGAATTTCATCAATCTGTCAAGTAAAAAAACAGCCAAGTTTTTATTTATAAAAAAAAAAACATTTTATTTGAATGTATCCATTTGCATTTATGTATATGTCAATGTAACCGTCTTATTTTTAGTTGAACACAAAGTGTGCCCAACTGAAGGTGTCACACTTAGCTGCAAATGGAATAATAACTAGTAACTTTCCATGTGAGCGTTTTAATAATGTGTAATGCATATGTACACAACAAAGAATTCAGCAAACATGTACACAGCAAACAACGTGTAAGAGATGACATGAAAAACAATACATGTTATGTTATTGCAGAGGGAGGTTTTGAGGAGGGAGCGAATGCAATAGCTAATTTAGAGATATCGTGTAGTAAATGTTCAGTACTTAGCGCGACTTCAGTAACGGTCAATAAGAGTTAAAGTTTTTAAGGCTACTTAAGATGGTAGGTGGAACTGGCCTGAGAGAAAATGAAAGGATTCCCTGTGCTATTTTACTGTTAGCTCATAACTGTTGACAAATATGTTAATGTGTGAAGTGTATGACTACAACAATAACTTCAGAGCAGTACTAAACTAAGCAGCAGTGGGATGTTTCTCTCAGTGGTATTTTCTGGGACGAAGGCTCAGATTCTCATAATCAGCATGCAGCTACAGCTGTACAGTCACAGAGCCTGTGTGAACATTATTGCATGATTTAAATTCACCATCTATTTTTTTTTGTTACTATTCACCTGTAAAGTCTGACTTAAAGGGCATGCCACCTAACTCACCATCCTGGGATAAGGAGTAGCTGAAGAAGGTGCCACTCAGAAACAGACAGGTTAAGTACACAATGAGCTAGCGTGTAAAGACTGTCTATGGAGAGAATACAGGTACCTGGTGAAATGTCCTGGTAGAGAGACTTCCATATCGTGTACTGCAGGGGACCCATGTACTTGGATGTAGGGAAATCCTCATAGGTCAGATTGGTTTCATGGATCTTCCCTTTTATCCTGTAGTGAAGAAAAATGCAGAGGGCACCTCAGAGTGCTGAAAAGAAGAAGCAGGCTGTTCTCCTGAGAGGACACACCTACAGAGCTCTGAATGGAACACGCTATGGGCACAGCTATGCACGCACAGATATGTGTGCACACACACAAAATAGGACATCTCGATCCCCCATCCCTCCCACCTCTCAGAAGTGATGGCCACGCCCTCCAGGAACTCGTGCCGGCCCGTTTCGCTGAGCCGCTCCTGCAGGATCTGGATGCCCTCCTTGACGTCGCGTAGCTGCTGGCTGTAGCGCTGGATCTTGCGCTCGATGTCGGCCAGCGTGCGCGCCGTGTCCGCCTCCAGCTCCTCCAGCATGCTCTTCTGCCGCTCACGCAGGAAACGGTGCAGCCGCTCAAAGGCCTCGCCCACTGTTGCACGAAGGCTCTTTGCGGAGGACTGGGCACAGAGGCGGGGGGGGGGTGTAAGGAACGGGGTGGAGGTGGGGTGAGAAACAGTTGGTTAACGGGGGAGTCCAAGAAACTGGCTACACTGCGTTAAAAGTTGAATGTCAACTGGTGGGGGGAGGCCCACAGCCCACGTTTAGTTGAGTTTCCATGGATCCTGTGAAGGCAACAGCAGCCTTATCGCCAGCACTGAGTCACAACACTAAGGGAGCAGTAACTGGCATGTCCGATTCACACAGTGTTCAGCAGATGGCCCTAAAACTGCATAAAGGGAAGATAACCTGTTTCCTTTATTTTTGCTGCACCTCTTGACACTTCAACAGACATTTAAACAAAGCAGCTGTCAAACATCACTGAGTGAAGAGCTGGAGGTTTTTGGAAATTAACGAGCTGCAGGGTGACTGTGGAGTACGAGATTTTGGGGGAGATCGGGGACACTCGCACCCATGTCTCCACACCAGGCTGAGGAGGAGAACTTAGTCCCATGATGAAAATAAGTTAGCACTGCAGTAGGCACAGTGAGAAGGACAGCCTGTACTGCTCAGGTCACGCACTGTTACTGGACATACTGGTGACAGCCTGCACTGCTCAGGTCACGCAGTTACTGGACATACTGGTGACAGCCTGGACATACTGATGACAGACACAGTCTCAGGATGGTACCTGATCAGCTCCTGGGCTCAGTCAGGGACGAGTGGGGCAAAAAGGAAGTCTGTTACTACACAACAAAGCGCTGCCATGAAGCATGAGATGAAATGGAAGACAAAAGCTGGTAATTATTCTAAATAGGTGCAGGAAAAGACTAGACAGGGAGACAAGGTGCTGAGCAAAAGGAGAACTCTTGACAAATCAAAGACTTTATTCATCTTAATGCAAAGAAGCAAGATCAGGAAGAAGTAGACTGGAATGCAAGGAGAACCAAGACAGGACCATGAAGAAAAGACTTCTCTGTGCAAATCTCCAGCTACGGTGCTTCAAATGGTTACCATGAGCAAAGGTGTAAAAGTAAGTTTGATTATAGGGGGGCAACTTGATAACTATCTTATAAAATACTGCAGCCCTTAAACTGCATATATTGTCATGGAACAACAAAAGAAGAACACTATATTTTCGTATATATTTCTGTTTCTTACCTGGTTTTCTGCAGCTTGTTTTTCCTGTCTGTCTGTATGTTCATTCATCTGAATCACAGCATTTCTCCTTTCCTGTCTGTCTGTGGGTCCCACTGATCTGCAGTCTCTCTCTGTCTGTTTGTCTGTCTGCTTGCTGGTTCGATTGATCCATTGTCTCTCTCTTCCTGCCTGTCTGTCTGATCACTGATATGCAGTCTCTCTCTCTCTCTCCCCAAAAAATGACTTGTCTAGGTCCAGAAAGCCACAGCAATGTTTTCACAAAGTCTTAGAACAAATTTTCTCCTGCATTAAGCTAGTCTGCAATATGGTAATGAACTGATTGTTAAAGTGAGTGCACCATAAGTTCTGTGAAAGCAGCATTTTGCATCTTGCTAGTGGAACTCAAAACAAGAATTAATCTATGACCATAAAAACAAACACTTCAAAAACTTTAGCACACTAGACAGTTCACCCAATAGACAAGTTAACACTGACTATTTCCAACTTCTGTGGCCTGTAAGGTGGAGGGATAAAACTAACGTTTCATATTACATTCAATAAAATTATTTTCTTAGGGAGTGTATTTAAGAGTCCTGTGATCAGCGGCAGCAGCGTGAAAAGGTGGCGGTGACTGTTTGTATTCAAATCAGTGGCACGAGACACCAACTGCTGGCTGCTGCCTCTGAAAGCGAAAGCCGTTAAGCTGGGACCCCAGTTAATCAGCCTGGAAAACTGCACTTGTGAAGATCGCATCCACAAAGTGGTCTGCAAAAAAAAACAACTGAGGTTTAATCAAAGTCATTGTGTGGGCATGAAGACGACACAACGCTTCACTGCGGAATTTTCACATTCCACTAGCACCACCCCCACAAGCCGCCTGAAACCATGTTACAACCCCAAAATTAACTGCTGACCTAAATGGAAAATTTCCCAATTACATAAATTTTGGATTTGTCTTTTGAAAAGTAATCTTTTGCTTAAAAGTGTTGGTGACCACTGTGTACGGCTACATGCTAGCGTTAGTCAAATTAAAGAAAATAAATATTAACTCGAAGACAGCTGTCATAAAGTTATTTAAATTAGGTTAGGTGGTAAGTAATGAACCTATTGTTATTTTGTATGTTAAGTTGTGCATGTATGAAAATGCTGGTGTTCCCGCCGGTATCACTTATACAACGTCAAATCCTGTAAAAAGACTCATCTACTCTCATACTACGCTTCATTTCAAAATTGCTGAATGTTAAATGCATTTGCAGCACACGCTAATCAGCCATAACATTATGACCACGGACAGGTGAAGTTAATAACATTGGTTATCTCATTACAATGGCACTTGGAAGTGGGTGGGATATATTAGGCAGCAAGTGAACAATTTTGTCCCTGAAGCTGATATGTTGGAAGTAGAAAAAATGGCTAAAGATTTGAGTGACTCTGACAAGGGCCAAACTGTGATGGTGAAATGACTGGGTCAAAAGAACTCCAAAAATGCAGCTCTTGTGGGATGTTCCTGGTCTGCAGTGGTCAGGACCTACCAAAAGTGGTCCAAGAAAAAAAACCGGTGAACTGGAGAGAGTGTCATGGATGAACGAATGAACCCTAATTAATGTATAATAAAATATCGGGAGGACACAATCTCCTGTCTGCGCTAGTTCATATGCCCCTTACTATAAGTACATAAGTATACTAATGCTTAACTAATTTATACCCAATACAAAATAAATAGAAAACCACAGCCCTGCTCACACCGAATATCACTGGAAAATGTTTTGGGCAAGCAAAAAGAAATAAAGCTTTAGCTGACATACAGACACAGGGCTTGCTAACGAAGGAGAGTGGCCTCAGAGGCATGAATCAAAGATGGCGGACAGCCATCGTTAGTGAGTGATTTACACACGTGTTCCAAGGCTCCAGAGGAACACGGGGGAGCGCTGAGAGGCTGTCCCAGGCAGCTGCCTGGGCGACACGCTCCATGGTGAATCATGCAGCAACACATACACACACACTTACTTTTGGATTTTCTACACACATCCCACGGACTCTAGCTTTTATGCAACCCATTTCTGAACACCACCTCAACAAATCTGTCACAAAAAAAAAAAAAAAAAAAAAAAAAAAAAAAAAAAAAAAAAAAAAAAAAAACTTACAGAGCATACAAAATCATGAAACCAGAAACGTGGCATTTTTTTCACTCCTTGAAAAAGTGATAAGGGTGAGCTTTTCCATCAGTTATTATTTTCACAGTGATTGTCTAAAGTTGCCCCTGTAGAGAGATGTACAATGGGACCAAACACACAGAGCCGGGAGTGCCGTCACATTGCTCTGAGCACACTCTGACTGACAGGTGTGGTTAAAGCTCACAGCACACACAGGAGTTACACTGGTGAGCGCAACATACACGAGTCACCACACAATGGTGGACAGGGAGCAAAGGCCTACAGACCTAACAGGACACAGAGCCCACAAAGAAGACCTTTACACTTTCTGTCACTCCTGCTGAGAGAAAAAAATAAAAGAGTGCGAAAGCCCTTTGAAAGAAAATAGAAGTCTATTTATGTCCGTATACAGCAGATACCAGCGTGCACTGAAAAAACAACATGTGGAAAACCATGTAACACTGAATGGGGTAACTCTGAAATACCCGTCATTCGTAAATCTACCAAAAAACACTTCTGAAAAGGAAGCCTACAAGAAAAAATACAATTTAAAAAATCCAGTAATTGCTTATACAGCACAGCAAGAAGGTTCTAATACATCAGATGGGACATAAGCTGTGACTAACTAACAGACTAGAGGCAAATAAAGAGTCACCTACACATCTAGAAATTTTGTTTAAAAAATATGACCTGGTGATTTAAGTAGCAGAATAATATTCTGAAAAAAAGCTTTTCAAAATAAATATGCTAATACTGAATAAGAACAAACAGAAACAGAAATCATACTATATTCAAAAAACTGTAATGCAACAGGGACTGAGATTACAAACACATACAGAAAGGTGTCCAATGGAACAAACATATCCAACGCAAGAGCCAATAGAAATATACCCACACAGTGCAGCAGCCAGTAGAAATAATTCACTCAGGGCTGAGGTTTACAGAAACAGACTTGCCTAGCACAGCGGCACACACAGTGCGTGGGCACAGTGGGGGGGAAGACTACTGGAACATTCCCACTTGACAAATAGTGCTGACTGCACACCTGCAGTCAGAGACCTAGCTTGAAGTCACCAGTCTTTCCAGCAGTTTGAAAAAGGGGGTGCAGGTGGGGCAGAAACAGAAAAGAGGGCGGAGAGGAACAGAAAAACTGTCATATCGACTGGATGCCCTTCCGGCTGCTTATTAAAACAAGGTGTCAGAATTAAAGAGCTGCTCGATAAACCAATTTTCTGGTGAGCGTGTCAGCTTGGCTGGCAGGCTTGGTTCCTGCTGCGAATGGGAAATGAGGCGGCAGCCCAAGAGGCTTAAGTTACTGCACCTCCTGCAGTCAGGAGCAGGGTGGCAAGGGGCCTGAGTTACTGCACCTCCTACAGTTAGGTGCAAGGTGGCAGGGGGCCTGCGTTACTGTACCTCTTGCAGGCAGGAACAGGGAGGTTGGGGGCCTGCATTACTACACCTCCAGCAGTTAGGAGCAGGGTGACTGGGGGCCTATGTTACTGTACCTCCTGCAGTCAGGAGTAGGGCAGCTGGGGATCTGCATATTTCTGCACCTCCTGCTGTAGGAAGCAGGGCAGCTGTAGGTCTGTGTTTCTACACCTCCTATGGCTGGGAGTAGGGCGGCCGAGTGCGCTCACCTTGGTCTCGGCCAGTTGTCTCTGGAGCAGCTGCAGCGCCTCCGTGTGGCCCTTCTCACTGTCCTGCAGACTGGCCAACTGCTCCTTCATCTCCCTCTGTACAAAATGAGAGCAGAGTACGTCAGTGGTGATGTCACAAACATAACCCTCCCTCCTCCCAATATGCAATGACCATACACCACACCCTGCAACAGACTGATCATAATGTGGTTTAGCCAACATAAAGAAAAACTCTCTCAGTAGCCAGAAGAGAACTAGAAGGAGCAGTCAGGAGTCCTAATGCCATACGATAAGAATAAGGCTGACTGGCCAAACACAGTGTACACTCTGAGGATCACACCTGCTGCACGCTGCTACACCTACACCTGGTGTACACACACGTCACACGGCATGCAATTAGGCCATGGGCCGCAGGGAGATGTGGGAAGCAACTGGGCCAACTCTCAGAGCTCGCAGGCAGAATGGGGACAGCCGCGCACACGCGGGGGACACTGAGCCGCCATAAGCACGGAGCGCTGTCCGTGAGCACCATGCTACTCAGAGCTGAGAGGCAAATCCTTCACACTGAGCCACAAAAGCAACCCCCTTTCCCTGTATTTACAAAATAATGTCTTCACAATTTTATGAAGCATTGCTTATGAACTCTCATGAAATGTTGAGGTTTAATGGTTCCCTGACAAGCACTGCATTTGCTGATGGTTTCAGATTGGTCTCTGCACTGTTTGGCAGCAGCCTGCTATCCAATGACAAAAAAAGAAAAACCCCATCGGGCTCTCGCCCTTCATCTGCTCTGAGTCACAGGAAAGGGCCACAGGGAGTGCTTACTCCACACAACAGCGGTCTGCATTTTTCCTGTATCCATAAATCTTGAGTTAGGTCAGACACAGATGTACGGCAACGGTTGGGACTAGTGATCCATCGCATGCCATGCGTTAAGGACAGCCCACAGTTTTGTCAAAAGTGATTTTTCAAGAGAGTTTCAAAGACGGCACAATGGCTGCCATACACCTCAAGTCATCCTCATAACAAATGAGTCACACAGCCATAGGCAGCACGAACATGAAAAGCGTCTTGGACGAGTGGCAAGCTGGCAGCTTTTAAGCAGACCCCACTGTCACTGAGACGAGTTCAGACACGGCACTTTAAAAGTGCTGACATGTTCATAGCTCAGAACCGAGAAAACGCAACGCATATAAATGCTCGCACTCAAGAGGGCAGCGTAGCTGTTGCAGAAATATACATCTGTTTGCCTTGATAAAGGCAGATTCTAATGAGAGGAAACATGTTAGAGAGACGGATAATTTTCAAATGCATCCCTTTGCACGAGTGCACAGAATTAACAGATGTGCAAGTCAAAATGTATTGGTGCCTCTTTTATCCTAAAAGGCCCAGACAGCCCTCTGACCAGCAGGTGACTCAGCACATCTCAGGTGCCAAAGTGCTGGATCTCCCCAGAGCTCAGCTCACACAGCCTGGTGCAAAGGCACAGCTGACAGGGGCAAGAACCCAAGAGCTCATCCTGTCTTACACTTCCCTGCTAGAGTGTGTGTGCAGTGACGGGTGTCACCATGACGAAGGTAAAGCACACAGATATCACGTCCACAGTGCTGAGGCTGGGGGGGGGGGGGGGGGGTTTGTGAGCTGCCTTTGGGCCCACCATTTAAAAATATGATAAACAGACATGGCCCCTGTGATAAAGAGAGAAACAAATTGCAAAAAA
>JABJVR010000103.1:8180941-8209084 GCA_025773905.1 Chitala chitala | reverse complement strand
CCCTGTTATTTGATGTGCCTTTGGGTTACCTTATTGTATTAAAAACCCCTTTTGCACATTAGACTCGCCCATCTCCTCTGTGCCTAAATTCTGTGAACGTGACACCATGATAGTTTTCTAATATGTGCAAGAGTTTAATATATGATTACCGTGGTCTTATAAAAGACAGCAACAGCAATAACAATGTCATTAACTTTGATACTCCTCCACCATACTTGTATGTGTTGAGGGAAAAGGTAGATTTTGGCTTAACTAGCTTCATTCAAAACGCCATGAAGATCAAAGTTGACTTATGACCTAATTGCAGTGTTTTTGCAATTATTTTGCATTATCAAACTAAATGTACTTTAGTATACAATGTTTGACTAAAACCTGACGAACGCAGTCCCAGCTGACAACGTCAGCGATTATCATTACTGTACACAGCTTAATATATATAAGGTAATTTTTTGCACAGGCCAACTTACAACCAAATCGAGTTACGACTGGTTGCTCGAAACCGCTCGCAGTCGTAAATCAGCGAGTACCTGTATTTAGTTATTTCTTTAGCGAGATATTCATTTACATGGAAACTAGTTATATTTCTGTGGTCTCTCTTCTTATCCTCCTATCTGCATGTCTCACTTGTTGTCTCTCTCCTTATCCTAATGTCTGCATGTCTCACCTGTCATGTCTCTCCTTATCCTACTCTCTGCATGTCTTGCCTGTCATTTTTCTCCTTCTCCTATTGTCTGTCTCACCTGTCATCTCTGTCCTTATCCTACTGTCTGCCTGTCTCACCTGTGGCTTTTCGCCAGCTTGAAGGTTGGCAGAGATGCCCAAAGTTGTAGCAATATCATCCAGGGGCACGTAATCACCGGGGGAGTCCTGGATAAAGTGTAGTAGGACTTTCTCTCCACCTGCCAAGCACAAAATTTAGTGAGATACACAAGACACCATAGGACAGAGAGGCAGTAACTGGTTCGTAATGGGGGGAAAAAAAAATTTTTTTTAAAACCGGCATTCACATAAACATACGTTACATACAGATAACATAATCTGATTTATTATTCTGCAAGTCAAATGTAGCACAGAATTATTTTTATAAAGCCATCTGCTCTGCACCGCTATGCAATCTCAATCACCCGCATATGATACTATACTGCCCTCTGCTGGTTAATTCACGCTACTATTAGCTATTTTCATTAGATGTTTAGATACACTGCATGAAAACACACTTAATGTGCCTTTTCATCATGTGTTTTCTCCTTTTTTATTTTACCATTTCCAGGTCAGCCCAGCTGATGGGCTGCTAAGTAGCTTAAGTTTGAAGACAGCTGGACAATTTGCTGGATGGAATTTTATTGTAAAAATTTCAAATCAATACTCACTTCAGGTCAATCGATTGCATTGTTTTTCTGCACTGACAAGAACCAAATCCTCTATAGTCAACACTGAAGAAGCACATGCTCTTTTTAATCTCTTAATTAAGCTATATGTAAATAATGTTTATGTGAAATTAAATTTGGTTTCAGTAATTTCATTCATTTGTTCAGTCATTCTTCTTCTATACTGCTTTATCCTGTTAAGGGTCGCAGGAAGCCTGGAGCCCATCCCAGGAGACATAGGGTTCAGGGCAGGGGACACCCAGGGTGGGGCACCAACCCACGGCAGAGTGCGCGCGCGTGCGCACACACACACAGTAATTTCATGTCAGTCAAAATCATTACATGGCAAATATTTATTATACATATTTCAAATCATTATGTTCAACAGCACAAAAAATTTTATGTACCCATTAAAATTCCATTTCTATGCTAATTAACTACTAACTAACTAATTAGTCATTTAGCAGATGCTTTTATCCAAAGCGACTTATAACATTTCATATACAGTTGTACTCATAAGTTTACATACCCTGGCAGAATTTATGATTTCTTGGCTATTTTTCAGAGAATATGAATGATAACACAAAAACTTTTCTTTTTTTTGTTCTTCTTCACAAGCTTGCCAATGTTTGAAAAATGTTACAATCCATATAAAAGACCATTAAATTTTAGGTCAGATAGCAAGAATACAGATCATGTCCCTCAGACAGAATTAGGCCCCCCCCAGAAATAAAAAGAGGTCAGTTCACTTATTGACAGTTTTGGATGGATCTTCAACCTTTAGCACGTATTAGTTATTCAATCAACTATGTTATCCTAAAATTGTTTTATTCAGACTAATAGAACCAATATTTTAATGACCATTTAGCAATATAACCTTTGTGCTATTTAATATTATTAGACTATGAATTGATCCAGGTGTATTGCAGTCAACTGCTTATGCTTTAGTTAACACCCATTTGAGGAAGAGGAAGAACAGTCTATGCTTTAGTTAACACCCAGTTAAGGAAGAAGAGCTGAGGACTGTAAAGCCCAAAGACTAAAGAGGCATCACCTTTAGAGACAATCAACATTCCTCCATTCTGCAGAAGATCCCCACTGAAGTTTCCCTGGATGTTCTCAGCGTTGGCCTGTTGAGATAAAAAAATAAATAAATACATAAATAAATACACAAAGGGAAGACCTCAGAGGACTACAGCCCATGGATTTGCTGGCATAATTTCATGCATGCACTTTTCTGTTCTTTCTGAGTTAATATTACTTCTCTTGCAGAAATAAATTTGAATCCAAATCCAAAATTCTATTGAAAAATAAACAACAACCCTTAATGTAGAAAATTATTTTGGGTTCTTGGCACAGACTTTCACTGTGACAAGACCAGAGGTTGGAAAATGTAGCAGATATTAACCTTTGCAGCCACTTCCCGCACCTTCTTCCCCAACGCCGCAGGAATAACACTTAGTGCTGTGTACCTGTGAGAGGGGTGGAACCCAAGGGCTGAGTATCCAACACACTGTCAAAAAGAGAACCTGACACCCAGTCAGGTGTATTCAACAATCTACGGAAAAAACTTTTTATGCCATAGTTCAATTTAATAAACAGATTTATCAAAAGTCAAGGAGTGTTCTCTATAACTATGGATCTGACTTTAGGTTTTACGATGACTGCTCACAGAAGGAAAACACAGCATTAAAAGTCACCTTTTGAAGCCCAGGTCCTTGTAGCACTTCTTAGTCTCATCAATGTAAAGATCTTGGGATGGGGGGAGAATAAATAAAAGCACATTATTTCCCCCAGTGTTTCATAGACTTGTGACATGTTCTTTATTAGTGGAGATCTAAGGCAGCTTCCAGTTCTCTGTGTCCCAGCTAAAAGACTGAGAGCCAAGCAACCACAGACAAAGGTGACAACATCAACACCAGTGTGACATAGTCTTGGCCTTGCAGTTCTACCCTATTCTACTGATGGCACCATAACGGCATCTCTGATTTTAAAGATCTTTGTTTTATCATGCCTCTGATAAAAAAATCCATTCACTTTTAACCACCGAGAAAAAACTGATGTCCACTCTGTACACAAGGCAACACTGTCTGCTGACACTCACTGATCCCTGATGTCTCAAGGCACTGCACTGCACTACAGCAACAATTACAACTGTGCACCACTTGTTACATAACACCAGTACTTGTCACATATGGTCCTAAGAGCTATTCGCTCTAGAACCAAATACATCAAAAGTACAAATTCATAAAGGGTTCCAGACGAGTAACAAAAGTCTTGTTGTATACGGATGGAATAAGGTCTCCATTACTTAGCAAGTGGTCAGATAGCAGGTGTCATTATGTCACAAACCTGCTGGTGCATGTTCATTTATTTCTACTCACCTCCCTTGAAAAACCGGCCTTTCGCAAAGTCCTCGAAGCCGGCTTCCTCTGGGGCAACACCAAACAGAGCTACACCACTATGGCTCATGCTGTCACTCAGCTTGCTGACTTCAGAGGCTATCCAGCGACACACCTGGCAGCCCAAGCGGCGGAGGAATAACAGGACAGCAGCCTGGTCACGCCACAGCGACTGCAGCTCCACACTCTCAAAGAGGCAAAAGGATGAATAGGCTGTCAGACCCATGTGGCTGGCATGTTTTTGGAAAAACATGTGGAAGGAAACCCACGAAGCACAGGGAGAACATGCATAGTTTTTGGAACATGTGGTGGAACCTATTATATAACCGCTAATTATTCCCTTTATAAAACTTTTACTCAAAAACATAACATTAATTTATTTCTGTCAGCTTCCTATGTTTCATAACCCTGAGGTATAATGGCGGTTATCTATATTATTAACAGCAGTAACTAAAGCATATTTCTATTGACACATACCAAACACCTGTAATTTCACTTTTTGTGACTAAAAACGTTTCTGCTTCAGGTTTTGTTGCTCTGTTCATGAGCACTGAAGAAACTAACTACGATTTCAGAAGGTGGATACTGTAGTGGAATGCAGCTATCAAATGTTCTGCAACATGTTGATATTCCCTTGCAACAGCCTTGCTTACTGAGTAATGTTAACAGCATAAAGATTGTTTACATTTCACAGCAGGAATTTACTAAAAGATTTCAAGAAGATTGCAAGATTTTGAAAATATTAACAATATCATTGCTAAAGATAACTTCGCTTAATGAACAGATATCTTTGTAAACGTGCACAATCGGTAGGACAATTTATATATAACCGTTAAATAAAACGTGCCTTGTGATCACTCAGGCACAGTCTATTTTTCTGCAAACGTTTGCCATACCTCTCCTGAAGTTGCGTTCTTCACTACATTAAGACCAACTTTAGCTAGATCCACAGAAGACATCGTTTTCCAACGCACACAACAAACGTACAGCAGACTATGTCATGGACTTTGAGTACGCAGGCTAAGACAATCGATTATACTCATATACCGAACCGGAAATTGAAAGTAAACTAATGTCACCAATCATAACATCGTAAAGGCGGGTATGCAGTACTGTTCCAGTGGGAGGGGCATTTGTCTCAAGTTGCGTAAACTTTTAAATGACAGCACGTGAGCTGTAACCTTTGCATTATCAAGTTAACACTTTACATCACTTAATGCTATAAAGAGTTACTAGTACTGAGAAAGAAATGATATTTTAAAATTAATCTTACCTGTTAAAATAAGTATATATAGTACGCATATACTCCTCGCGTTTAAAACATGCATTTGCCAAGTCTTGACAATGCATAAATAAAAATAAATGATTACATTTAAATGACTTAGCTGACTGTAAAATAAAAAAAAAAATCTCATATTATTTTGTTCCCTTGTGATTAATGAAGCAGATCTTTCATATGTGAAACAATGACATTAAATACGTACTTCATGTCTCACGATTTCCTAGAGTTTAGTGCTAAAATAACGAAGATTGTCATGGATACTAAAGCAATTGCGCAGCTGAATTAGCAGCGTTAGGCGAACGTGCACATTACTCCGAAGGTCCTGATGCTGCGAGTCTACCCACAAGCACGCAGGAAGGTGGGATGTTGTGACATCACAAACACATGGGGTGGTACAGAGAGGGGAGGAGAGTTTGGGGGGAAAGCTGGGCGACGGAGGATGAAAGCTGAGAAATTACCGCATGAAAGGCACGGAGAGAGAATATGAATCCACAAAATGCAAGCGAAAAGATTAATAAAAATATGAAGTAATGTTATACCTATTTAGAAAAAAGAGTTTGCTGTAATAAATGACCAGAACCCCTGAAGGTAATATTTTTTGAATTCATGTTTCATTTGCACGCCTTATCCTTTTTAGAAACAGAGCATTTTATTTGATTGTGTAGACTTCACCTCGGAAAAAACGTCAAGTCACTGTGATGTTCACGGCCTGTTTAATTCGGTTTCCAACAATTATACAGATACAGCACAGTGATAGCGTGTTCATTATTTTAAGTCATGAACAAATGTGTAACATATATATTAACCATTTATGAAAATATGAGATATGTGAAATATTAGGCAGGGTATTTACATGGTGTGAGCTCAGTTCTGCATTTTGCGATATGGTACTGAATTTAAAAAGACATCTGATTGGCTGACAAAAGAAGCCGCAGAGTTGTAACGAGGGGGACAAATTAATAGCCGTGTAACACGACGTGCATGCTTCGCATCTCCCTGCAGCCTTCAGATCCAGTAATCACATGTGATTTGCGTACTTTTACTACGAACTGCAGATAAAAAGCGCAGTGGGCCAGTTTTCTCTATCATTTAGCTGTTATCTGGGTGTGGCTTTGACTGTTGTTATCAATCCGATTGTCTTAAAATGTGCAGAGAGGTGTTTGACGCGTTGTTGTAAGAATGCATTCCAGCAGCATGTCAGTAATAATTCACTGCTCCACAACATTCATACAGTTAAGGTCCATACACACCTGGAGTTATTTTATAATTGGTTATTTTTCTGACAAGCTTAAATACTTTGAATGCATGTTTAACTACATTGAAATGTGGAAGTTTCACACCTTTTGAATGACACACTAGCGTTGACGTTAAGAACCTATTTTAGTAGGTAGAAAAGGATGTCATCCCCAGGGTTGGTCACGCCTAGTGACCCACTCATGGCCAGTCCGGGAGGGGGACTGGAACCGGCCCCTGATGGAGTCTGGAGAGGATCTATACCCAAGACCACCAGCTTCCAGTCATCCACCACTCGCCACCTCAGCCATCGTGCAAACAACTTCCAGAGGCATCCAAAAAGACGGAAGCTGATTCGTCCCTCACCACCCCCACCCCCTAATACACCCTGCCCCCTTGAGCAGCTGGACTTGAGTGAGCTGCCCCCACGGCGCACCTTCTTGGAATTGCTCTGCAATGGATGCATTCTTTTTGGTATCGAGTTCAGCTACGCCATGGAGACGGCCTATGTCACCCCTGTTCTGTTGCAGATGGGCCTGCCTGACCAGTTTTATAGCCTGGTGTGGTTCATCAGCCCCATACTAGGTAAACAGGATAATGACAACTGAACAGCGCATTGCTTCTGTACCTTGGTCTTGTTGGACCACAGTTTGGGCAGATTTTATGCCTGGTTTCAAGCCTATAACAATCTCAGCAATAAAAAAGACCAAAGTGTTTTGTTGTAATGTTTAAATTGTTGGATTAGATGAAAAACTGAATACAGTATGAGCTACCAAGATCAGGATGGAGAACTACTACAATTAGAGAGTAGGGTTTATCTTTACCCTTAAACTGAACTGGGGAAAAATCAACATGACTCCCAGAAATAACATAAAGCTACTGATCTGTGAAACAGGTGTGAATCGTGTTGGATTTACAATCAAAATTATGATTTTTGTTTTTAAACCCCTCTCATTTTATACCATAACTCACACTTCCATTAATTTTAGGAAGAGATTATATGTATTTCTACCCTTCTGTCTCTTGGTCTTGTAGGATTTTTGGTCCAGCCTGTTCTTGGGGCCTGGAGTGACCGTTGTACCTCTCGTTTTGGTCGTCGAAGACCTTTCATTCTGGTCCTAGCAATAGGTGGGAATTGTGACTTTTCTTATGTTTATTGAAACATATCTTTAGGCATATGTCTGATAAATATGATCATACACATCCTGTGTTCTTCTCATTTAGGGGCTCTAATTGGTTTAACCCTGGTATTGAATGGGCAGGATATTGGATCAGCACTGGTGGACACGTCCACCAATCACAAATGGGGCATTGTGCTTACTGTGTGTGGGGTTGTCTTAATGGACTTCAGTGCTGACTCAGCTGACAATCCCAGTCATGCCTACATGATGGATGTATGTAGCCCTGAGGATCAGGATCGTGGACTTAACATACATGCTCTTTTGGCAGGTGAGACTAAGGCTTGATCTCTTGTTTTGACTTGAGATTCCTGTGTTCGTTATGAGTATCATTGTATCATTGGTTGATAATCAGTCTCCACTGTTTTCTGTTCTCATTCATAGGCTTGGGTGGGGGTTTTGGGTACATTGTTGGTGGCATTAATTGGGACCACACTGCATTTGGAAGATCACTTGGAGGTCAACTGAGAGTCATCTACCTGTTTACCAGCGTCACCCTCATTGTGGCTACAGCGATGACACTCACCAGCATCTCGGAGCGACCCCTGGCGCAGACCCAGTCCTCAAAAAATGTCAGGAATGCACTGAAGAGCCCCAGCTTGCCCCTTCCCCCCTCACCACCAGCTGCTCCAGGAACAAGCAGGGAGGAAGAGGAAGAGGAGGTTGACAGGCACAGAGCTCTCTGCAGCTACCAAAACTCCAGCTCCCAATTGTGCCTGTCTGACCCCTTAGCTGGCACACACCTTGGCCTCACCAGCCCCATCTCGCCACTGAGCCCGCTGACACCAAAATATGGCAGCTTCATCAGCCGAGATAGCTCCCTCACTGGCATCAATGAGTTTGCTTCCTCCTTGGGGACATCCTACATTGACAGTGTGCTCATTGATTGTTACACAGGACAGCAGACCCTGCAAGCTCCAGACTCAGAAGGTGTTGTGCAAGTCTTACCTCCAGGGGACACCCCATCCTCCCGAGGTCTACCTCGAACTGGGGCCCCTGGCATCCTGAAACGCCCTCAGAGCCTGGCACTCCTCACTGACAACTCACCGGCACCCTGTGCAACTGCTGAAAATGGATGCCGACGCACTGTAACTTTTAGCCAACAGGTTTGTGTGAAGCTCACGGCCTCGCTAACTTTCTGTGCTGACTTCCTATGTCTTCTATCAAATGTTTCACAACGTGCTACTGCCTCAGCATTATCCTGAGTCGACAACCAGCTCGCTTGTCATATTACAAAAAGAACTGGATTATAGCAGTCTATGACACACATATTCTGAACACATAGTGTGCATGTGTTTGGAAACAGTGCTGTGTATCGTGACATGGCATCCTCCTGTTTGAATGTGCCGAGTTGCGGTGGCTCTGTGTTTTTTTTAAACGGTTGTGTTGGTGGGCTCATCCCATACAGGTGGCAAACATACTGCTGGATGGGATGCGCTACGACAGCGATCTGAGCGACCCTGCTGATAACGCTGACACTCAGCTCTCTATGAAGCTGCTCTGTATTGCCATCTACAGGATGCCCCCATCACTGCGCAGCCTCTGTACCAACCACTTCCTGGGTGAGCACACAGGTGTTGAAAAGAAGTGCATGTGAGTGCATAACTGTGCAATGTGAACATAGTGTGTTTACACTGAGAGGAAAATGCAGGCGACATTGTTAAAGTAAGTCGGATATTGACTGTCCATTGGCCTTTTTATTTGGCTAACAGGTTGGCTGTCCTTTGAAGGCATGCTGCTCTTCTACACTGACTTCATGGGAGAGGCAGTGTTTGGGGGGGATCCCAAAGCCCCCCATGACTCTGAGGCCTACCAGCGTTACAATGCTGGGGTCAGCATGGGCTGCTGGGGAATGTGTATTTACGCATTTAGTGCAGCCTTCTACTCAGGTTAGTCCTCTTTCAACACCTGTCCCTGAAAACATGTTTAGGAAGAGAACAGAGATTTGATTGTGCAGCCTTCGCATTGGAAGAAATGTCAAGTCACTGTGATGTTCATGGCTTGTTTTTACTCAGCTGCTAATAACTGAACATATCCATAAACAGACAGCTGATTAGTTATTTTTAATGGAGATCATATATGGTATATATAAACTTATCCAAAAAATCTGATTGGATAACAAAAGAAGCCGCTAAGTTGAAAAGAGAAAAAAATGTGTATATGTGTAATATGATGTATGTGCTCTAATGTTTTAAATGGGGTGTGGTCACTCGACAGAAATGTGATTATGCGTGTCCATAAGCACGTGTATACACACCCACAGACACACACATGTAGGTGTTACTGTAATCCAGTAGTTTTTAGCCCTTTTCCTGACCACCCAGTGTACAATAAGCTTTGACTGAGCTGTTAATTGATCAGATGAGAGGACTCAAATGATGTTAAACTGAACGTGTGTTTGAAGGATTTAAACTTGTCTTTTATTCCTTCATAGGTCTTGAGTAATCAGGGACAGACTTCTTTTATTAAGTTACAGTATATTAATTAGTTGTTTATTTCAGTAGTGACTAAACAAAGGAAACAAGTACATTAGAGAACCCTTTCTTATTAAGATATTTGTAGTTGTTTGTGATTACATAAAACAACAATTGCAGCCTGTTACTTACTGAAAGGGTCAGAATTAGAGTAAAATTTTTGACTTGTGTTTCCAGTTTCTTAAAAAAAACAATTTTATATGTTTTTGTAAACTTATAGTCAGATCTGAGCTAAACAGTAATTTTGTCCCTAAATCTAAGTAGTGACATTTATTACTTTTGCCATCAGATCTGGTGGGTGAGTTCACATAACCTTGTTCTGAAATTTGTGTGTTGTATATATGTGTGTGTGTGTGTGTGTGTGTGTGTGTGTGTGTGTGTGTGTGTGTGTGTGGAGGGGGGGTTGGGGGTGCACAACAAGTGAGGACTTTTGGCCTAATCTGTGGGCCAGTGACAAGAAGCAAGACTTTGTAGTCAGGTGACATTACACATGGACCAACGTATCTCCAAAAAACGTAATAACACCCCAGATATAGCAACTGGAGCAATGTGTTTTGTAAGTAATGCAGCGCATCTGCAGCTACAGGAATATGAGCAGAAATATTTTGCATATATGCAAATACAGTGCAGTGTGGTTATAACGCAGAAGGACGTGTGTATTCTTTTGCTGACAAAAGAAATGTTTTTTGAGATCCTCAATGGTGACCATCTCATGATATATCTGTAAACAAGGTGCAATATAATAAGGCTGTGGTGTATTTTGTGCACAGACTAACATCACAAACATTGATCTTAGATGGATAGAACATCAAAGGGATGAATCAGAATCCAGAACTGGAGCAACGCCAAATTAGCGGTCTGCAATAAAAGACCACTAAATTGAAGTAGCACACCTAGTGCTGTACCAAACTCTAGTCTTCCACATATTGAAACAGTCATTGTTTACAAACATTACTTGCGTGCCACCACAACATTATACATTACTGTTACAATCTGCACGTATCCTGTTGAGGCAAGTCAAATTTCTAAAATGATGGTTGCACCTGCATAATTTACTGGCAATAGATAAATTAGCTCACTGCATCCAAGGCATGCATTTCCAGCTGTGGTAACTATTCCGTCAGTGGTAGGACACGTGACCATAAAGTCATGATGTGTCAGCAGGACAGTGTGTACGTGTATGATTAGGCCATTGCTTGGCTTTTGTGTCACTTCAGTGTTTGCCTGTGTCTCGCTCAGCCATTCTGGAGAAGCTGGAGGAGCGGTTCTCGCTGCGCTCCCTCTACTTCTTTGCATACCTGGCGTTTGGGCTTGGCACGGGCCTGGCCACGCTGTCCACAAACCTGTACGTGGTGCTGTCACTGTGCGTCACCTATGGTGTGCTCTTCTCATCCCTCTGCACTCTGCCCTACTCACTGCTCTGTGAATACTACCAGAGCCCCCAAGTAAGGCACAACGTCACAAAAGATAGCATGAGATTGATGTATGGTTTTATGTGCACATGTGACCCTGTACCATGGATGGATGGATGGATGTTGTATGGGAAGCGCTGCTGATTTTGGGCCCAAACAATAGAAATGATGTAACGTGAAGATGTTATGCCATGTTCCAATTTTTAAAGGCCCCTGTCAGTCACAAGCCCTTGGAATTATCCCAGGTTCCACCCCACTATAGGTGTGAATACATATATCTGCATGAAAAGAATATTAACAATGTTTCTTGATCGCATGGGTTCATGTAGATATTGCTTAACCTCTAACATGTACAGAGACTGCTTTGGTCTTTACATAGTGCTGTTCTATTGTATTGTGTTATTCCAGTAGCTTTTCAACTTTCCCTTCCTGTTTCAGTTTTGTGGCTCATCTGAAGATGGAACCAGGAGAGGCATGGGTGTGGACATCTCCCTCCTCAGCTGCCAGTATTTCCTTGCTCAGATCCTGGTCTCCATAGCGATGGGGCCTCTGACATCGCTGGTCGGCGGGGCCCAGGGTGTAATGTACTTTGCAAGTGTGATGGCATTTGTGGGCTGTGTGTACTCCTCACTGTGTGTGGTGTACCAGCTGCCACCACCAGAGGGGGAGCCCCCACAGAGTGAGGCTCAGCCCCTGCTTGTACACATCTAGAAATCAACCTTACTGCCCTATACAGCACATGCAGTTTTTATGGAGATCCCAGGTATCACCTGGACATCAGTAAATCAGAGCATCTTCAGATGGTTGTGTGTGCCTCTTAAAATGATTTCAACATATGTCACACTCAACATTTTAATGTAAAATGTAATGCAGATGTCTTTATGATTTACAGATATATTTATATTATCTTGAAATTAGTTCCAATCTGCAATCTCTAATATGAGATAACTCAGTATAAATATACCTGGAACTAATTTTAGCTATCTTCACTTTTAGGTGTCTCTTGGACTGAAAAGTGTACACGTTAAATAATTTAGAGGTACCTCATGAAAGGATTTACTGGAATGCATTTAAAGATACCATCATGATTTAGAAATGTCTCAGTAACAGTTTGACTTGATGTACATTTAGTTGTTCTGAGAGAAAAGAGGAAGGTGTCCCTTTTCGTCTATGTAAAATTTGCATGTGTCCTGTTAGCAAATGAGTGGATACAGTGTGTATAAAAGCTGTACATCTACACACTGTAGGTATGCATATTTCCCAAGAGTATGCATACACTGTAACAAGCTTTAGTCAATTGTACTGGTGTTAGACTCTGTCATTTTGTTCTATGTTTATGAATACTGAGTTTTTCCATCATGTGGCCTGCAGTATATGTTAATTTGTTGATCCATATCCAGGCCTACAATGTAAAAGCAATATGAGCATTTCAGGTTACCTGTTAATTGGACAATACCAGTCATTCCTGTTGTAAAAAAATATCTAAATTGTTTATATTAGAAATTTCTACTCTCAGTAGTGGTTCTCATTCCCAGATGAATGTTCTGGCATCTGCATAAATCTGTGTGATACATTATTTCTGAGGTAATTTTGAATCACATGGAAGTGGGTCAACTGTATTCTCATAGCGTACCAATAAGCAACCGACTCACCTTAAGCCTTGGAATTCCACCATCACTAGTGCTGCATCACTCACCTATGTCAGCACACAGCTGTTACCCACAGGTTTACGCTGCTCCAATTCTGAGGACAACTATGTGGCTCTCACAGATTGTTACGTGCGCTTGGTTGTCTGTTTCTAGGACAACCACTCACATTAGCTTGTGTTCTTCAGAATGTATTAAAAGTATTTTGTTGCAGTCATGTCAACAAGCACAGGTCTTAGTATGTATTGAGCTGATTACCCTATGATCTCCAGCTAGACACCCTTTTGTCATCACTTGTAATAGATGATACTGTTCTGGAATCAGCAATGATACCATCTGGGACTTCAAATCCTGTGTGCTTCCACCTAAGAACAAAAAGGACATGAATGCAAGTTTGAGAAGTCAGACTCAGAACCCAGGAGACCAGGTGCATGACAAGCACCAAGGGGAATAATGGGAGAAAGCACTTTCACTCTAGCACCCAACCTCAGAAAAGGCATAGCCTCACCAAGAGATTTATGAAACCTGTTGTGGACATCTTGCAAAGCTTCCCCCCACCCCACATCCCAAGTCTTGTACCAAATGGACTGTTTAACTATTCTGCTGCTTGTGTTGGCCACAAACCTTTAAATGTTCTTTATGATGTTCCAGGTAAAGGTCATTAAAATTACTAAAGGTTTTCCTAGGCCACCTAAAAACAGCTTTAACACTTGTTATACAGCATCTATAAATTTGGCCTATTGATTTAATTTAAAATGTATTTTTTTACTGGTTTTTAAGTTTCTAATGATTTCTGGTGAACATGTTATTCTAAAATCTGATAAAAATCTCTACCTCCCTCACCCAGACATCTAAACAACACATGGTACGAGCCAAATTTCAAACACCATACCAAGTTGTTAAAAGATGGAGCTTGAAATATTTGCCATGAACTCAAAACTTGACCTAATAAGGAAATATTGGAGTCTTTTCACAGTAGTTTTATAATCTGCCACTAGATGGTAGTAGAACTTTTTCTGGAAATATTTATGACATCTCTGCAGCCTATTTCCAGGACATAAATTACTACTACAAAATCAAATGCATTTTTCAATCCAGTTAATCACATTTCAATCTATACAGTTCAAAAGAATCAATTCCAAGGCTCAACCTTCTACGTTAAGATTTACCACTAACAATTGGTAATGCCTAGCCCAGAACATTAATTCTGTAATCTACTTACACTTAATTGTAAACTTTTAAACAAAGCACATAAATGACAAAATAACACCAAACTAAAAAGACAAGACTGATTTATTTATAATCCAGAACCAGAATATACAAAGCAGTGGTCAGAGCAAAAAAAAAAAAAAAAAGTAAAAAATAATTGCTTTAGAGGACATGTGAGAAACCCCAGCATGTGTTGTGGAGCCATTGCAGACCCAAACCTGTGCTATCCAGGTAATTAAAAAAAAAAAAAAAAAACTGTACAGAGCATGAAGGAAAAAAAATAACTGATACAGAACATGGACCAAAACATTAAGATTTAAGAGGGGTTAATAAACATTGCAACAGCTTGTTATTTTCATGGGCCAAAACATATTTGTGCACAGTAAAAATAGCCCATGCTATACGTTATTGTACTACATTATCAGCCAAACATGGCTGGAACTACTAGCAGCACAAACTTAAAAATAAATCCATACCAAAAAGTAACAACTGTCCATTACCCCCTTCTTAAAACTTATCTTTGGTCTTGAGTGAATTTTGAGAGGTCACCATTAAAATATATCAACCTTACCGAACGGGCACAGCTGCTTAAGAAGAATCAGCTGGTCACATAACAAAGTAGAAAATGTGCTTCACAACTGTTTTGTACTTAATGAGTGGGCCCTACTTGCAGCAGTAAATGAAACTGGCCATCAAGGGACCAATAAATAACATTTAAAAAAAAAAAAAAAAGAAAAGACTGGTGATGTTCAAGGACTCCAGTGCAATTAGAATGTCTGGGGCGGGGATTCCTTAAAATGTATATGAAAGCACAACCTCTACTAGGTCAAGTCGACCATGCAGACAGAGCTACTGGAAAAGGTACACCAAGGCTTTAGGCTTTTGCTTCAGCTTCTGTGGAGCTGCCATTTTCTGTCTTCTGTTTTTTTGAGTCAGCGGTGTCCTGGATTAGGAAAAAGACTTAAATTAACATGGGGCAAATCAACTGTACATCAGCACACTTGGCTAATTGTCAAGGAGACTGTATAACCCTTTACATTATAAATTTGCAACTTTAATAAACCATAATGATGGGTCCAAGCACTTACCTCCTCTTCAGCTGGGCGCTTTACAGGATGTCCATCAACCTCACCTTCTGCTCCTTCCTCTCCATCTTCACCCTCTTCTCCCTCTCCTTCTCCTACAATCAAACAGAGACAGTAAACATAACAGTATGACAGTAAGCAGCACTAAAGTTCAAGAACAAATACTGGACCATAAACCACTTGCCTTCCTCTTCTTCCTCCTCTTCATCTTCAGGGGCCTCATCCGCATGCTCAGCACCATTTGTGTTCTAGAGTGTGGTAAAAAATTAAAATCAGTAGCAGCACTACCATCATCTTTTCTGTTATGCATTCCATTCTGTTGATTTTCATGTGTGCAAATCCCATGGAAAGTAAAACCATAAAATGAGAAGACCCCTGTACAGAATTGCACAGGCTCAAAAATGCCTTGAAATAAACATTTGATTCTGCAGTTAGACCTGTCTTACGTAACAGACTCCATGACCTAGAACTGTTCACATTATAGATTGTGAAGTAACCAGATGGACGAGAGAGGACCAATTCAGTGCTCTCTTCAGCTCACATCTGTGGCATTTCACAACCCAAACAAAGCACACCAAACAGGCGTGGGGGAGGGGCTGACCCAACACCTGCGCTATAAGAGCAGTGCAAACAAAGGCCCTGGGGCCAGTAAGGGGAATAGGGCCACACGTACTGCTCCATTGGCAGGTGCATCTTCACTGCCATTTTCCTTCTCAACTTCCTCTACCTCTTCCGCAACTTCTTTCTTGTCCTTCAGGTCCTGAGAAAAGAAAAAGTTAGCTTCTGTTTAAACTACACGAATGGCAGTTAAAAGTTGTTACAGCCAAAGCTTGTTTGGAAATATTGAGTAGCAAATGTTTCCATCACCACCACCTCTTTCCAAATACATAGCCTAAACAAAAACTCTATTCAACAATCAAGGGTGAAAAGACTGCCAAAAAAAAATCAGGTTTGCCTATCCAATTACAAAATGTAAGTCAACTCGCACCTCCTCAACACAAATCTGCAGCGTTATTGAAACCGTCCACAGTCAAGTTCATCTTGAAAACGTGCGCATTAAATTTTTTTTTTTTTTAATCATCAAGCGAAAAGTGCCTTATAATAATAAACCCATACAGGGAACGAGGTCAAGCCATACAAAAAAAAAAAAAACTGCAATTCCAATTAAATTTGAAGTAACTGTATAATCAGGAGACTACGGTGTTTCGTACTCATAAAGAGTCACGTCCATTTCAGCCGCTGATTTTGCAGCGCGTGCGCGGCTGGAAACAAAAGAATCCAAAGAAACGTGGCTGCGAAGACCACTATGAGCGCGCAAAATGTCGCGCGCACTGATGGTGAAACATCTTTTCCCGCCGTTTCGCTGCGACTACACGGAGGTAGTGAGCCGTTGGTGACCACATCTCACTACTACATGGCTCGAGTCGAGTTCACAAACCCCACGAGACAGTAACACGTTCTTGAAAAAATTACTTGACGAGGAAAATGTGTCCACAAATGCACTACCAATCATAACTAGTCCTTGAACAAAATTAACATTTCAAAGCGAACAAATTCTGCCGTTTGTTCATCGTTTACAAAATTGTGAAGTAATTATACTGCCTTTCAATTAGACCTGTACTTTCTACTTTTTCCACACATTTCGTGGAAACCCGAGTAGCAATAAACCCCTACTTAGGAACAGGAAGAAATATCGGTAGAAGCTGAACAGCTCTATCGGAATACTGCGGAACGAACGACAAAAGGGTTTATAAACTGCTTTGTCTAATTGGTTGAATAACCCACGCTATAATATCACTCAAGAATTTAAATAGGTCTCTTTTGTGAAACGAACTACTTTTTGAAGCCTCTGAAATATTTTAAGGAAAATACGCATGCATAGCCATTTACCGTTAGTATCACTAAGTGGGTATTGATCGTATTTGAATTTACCTTTGGTGAGACCTCGCTAGTGGTGGTGGTGGTATCAACTGCGGTATCTGACATCGTTGGTTGATTAAGAAAGTGTCCAAAATTTAAACAATTTTCCGTTAGTGTGGCTGCAAAGACCTTTGTTATACTTGTCGTTGCAGATCTGAAAGCTGAAGAGGAGTGAAGGCAAACAGCTTTCAACCTGAGAATTGAACGCTAGTCACTTGAAAGAGAGCAGGTCGAAGTAACACGCGATTGGACGAAGAACAACCTAAACACTTTTTTGGTTCTTCAATTGGACGTACGACTGTCAATTTTCATAGTTTATCCCGCCTCTTTGTCTCCGCCCTGAGACGGGGACTCTCGTCTTTAATTGGCTGAATATGATAACCAAGTCTTTTTAAGTTGAGGAAAAAAAATCAAGTGCTTAATAAATTATAATATAAAAACAATAATTGGACTTATTAATGTTGATATTTACAACATTATCATATTTAAAAAATGATTCACCAATCGTTGACCGTAACGTATTCTGTAAATGTTAATTGGACAGAAGAAATGTGGAGAAAATTATTTAGTTGTAGTAGGTATATGCACATAACGTTTGATTTTTTTTTGGGGGGGGGGTGTTTATAGTTAAAAAATCATTTAAAACCCCTGACTAAATTTATACACGAACGAAACGACAGTTCCCAGTCCTTGCAATATGTTAATGTCTCTTCGAACTTTTATTGTTCTCCGCAAAGAATCCAAAGTTTTTATAATAAGTAAACTAAGAATGGCCTTGGCACGTTTCATGTCCTTTGTTTCCTACTTTTCACTAACTGGAGTTAGAGGTGTCAAATTACATCTACCGACTCGCGTTACGGTCCTTTTGGAACTGTTTATTAAACCACGCCCATTTAAGATCAACTTAGCTTGTCTTGCTGTTTCCAGTTCAGCTAAAGACAGGAAATGGTCTGAACGCTGCCAGTTATGTTCAGCACTTCTACTGTCAGTCATTTATTATATCAAAATGGACAGTGTTGGCGGACTTTGATCACACTTAAGTTACTGCACACACCTGCATACGAACAAACCTGCTGTCCTGTGTAATGCATATGTAATCATTTGAATGAAGTACAGTTGTGTTGAAACACCTGTCCTGGCAAATACCCACTTTCAGATATATAATGTATAGGTGAGAACAGATACTTACGGTAGTACTCAGACTCATCAAATCAGTTTATTCAGACCATTTCAGAGTTTAATGGTTACATTTGTCATAGCTGCAAAGTTATTAATACGTATAATTATTTGTCGTACATTATTATTGTTGAAAATAGTAAGAAAACCATGGTAGACTGAAGCTGGTATTTTATACTTGTGTTGTTTTAAATTGTGGTTATGTTGCGTATCTTTTCTCTTAACATAAAGTACTTCATTTTCAATTATATGTACAATTTACAAAGCAGAACTATCTACTTGCACTTTTATGGAATTGATGGCGATGTGTTTGGGGGAAGTTTACGTTTGTGTAGTGCTCTATTCCAAACTGCAGCATAATATTTCACAATGTTAAAGAAAATTTATATTTATATTTATTGATTCTGATGGAAGTGGGTGGGAAAAATCATTGATACTTACGGAATATCTTTGAAGGTGTAAGAATCGTTCAAAATAATGTTTGGCAGTTCTAAGGTCTGCAGTAGACTTGTGGCTGTCATTGCTTTTTGTGCTGAAAGAGATGATATGTAGGCATAGAAATAACAGTGCACTGACCTGGAGTTAGCATGTAAACTGCTTGTAAGAATGGACAGCTGTATACTGCTTTCTCTGCGTAGTGTAAACTCCAGTCTCTTGTGGACTGGCTGAGGTGTCTGTGCATGTGATGTCATACTACCAAAATATTACAAAGAAAGGGCAGGGTCCTTGACATGTGAAACCAGTGATGGAACAGGTAAATATTTAGCACAACAATAGGGTATTTGTTTAGTTATTTATTCCCTATTTTTTTTTTTTTTTTGTAAATCTATAGAACAATGTAAATGAACTATAAGTCAACCTGCATTAAGAACAATTGAATCAACTGGGTGTGAAGTGGTGTGACATAAAGGTTTAATATTCATAAAACTGTTCATTACTTGGGAACACTTCTCTGGTTCAGAGGCATTGAAAATTGGTCCATTTTATCAAAAGAGAACTAAAAATTCACTTTGTGTGTTCAGTTGGTATTGTTTTAATAGGAAATTAATGCAAATTCATCTTCTAGTTGCTATGTTTTTTGACATGTAGGAGCTGGACATTTTCTGATTTACTCATGTTCTGTATTTCTGTATTGTTTAATGCTTCTTTAAATTTGTACTTAAAAACCAAGATTTGCTAAAATATACATGTAAAGATGTGCTTAAAGATATATCCACTAAGAAAAAAAAAACTACAATCCTTTTGGTCAATTTATTTAAATTAAAATAATGTAGAATTTGTTCTTTAAACTGATGTGACAGGAGATATCTTTATTAAGCCAGGTTTTTGTCATTGTTGTGAATGGTTTAGCAACAGTGGGTGGCACACGGTTGTTAAGGTGGCTGTATGTGTGTGCGCATGCGCATGTGTGTGCATGTGTGCAAGGCTGTCTGCCTGCTGCTAGGCTAGCACACACAGTGAGCCTGCCCTGGCCACATTGTTTATAGCCACTGTTTCATTAGCATGTTGTGTAGATCCTATTGTGTTGCTGATGGGTTTGAGCAGGCAGCTGCTCCATTCACCATGATGCAGAGCTGGGCTTGGCAAACACTAATCCCTTTATCCCACTCCTTCTACCCCCTTAGACAACTCAAGATGGTGGATTATCCTCCTCAACTTCATTTTTTTGGACTTCTTTCTGTGCTTTCATTCAATTTTAATCTGAACTCTACCAGTTTTTTTCTTAGACTTGTGTTGTACCTGTGAGTAAATGTTACACAATATTTTTGTCACAAATGTGAGGAAGTTCTGTGTGAGAGCCATTCCTTATCTCGGTTCCTCTTCGTTGTCTTTATTTACTTAGAGCCATATATGGAGAGGTCGGCTTCAGGCCCCATTCTGCAGTGACAAAGAAATGAGTTGTTTTTACTGATCACTGTGGATTGTCTTATAAGGTCATTAAAAACAATTTAGGTTTCTCACCAAAGTGCAACAAGTGTCAGTACATTTTGTATATTTTGCTTTAAAAAAATCCCTGTATTTCAAAAAAGTGTCCAGTAGGGGGCAGTGATTTTTATTAGTCACTCCAGGTGTACGTTTTGGCCTGCCTGGCTGTGATCTGCCCTCTCAGGCACCAAATTTAGCAACAATGGCCTTTTCAGTACTCACAGATGGTGTAAGCGCCTGTCCCACTTGGTGCCAGACTGAATCCATTGTTCCAGCAGCTCCAATATAAGCCCAGGAGTGGATCCCCTCTTTGCGGACTGGACTCGATTAACTCTCTTGCTGCAGAGTGGTTGAGATGGTAGTTCCTTCTCTGTTGCTTCCTGTTCACATTCTCACTGCAGTCATTTGTATTTCCCGCCAGAGAACATGCCTTCCCTTCAGTCATGGTGGAGAAAAATGTCAGCACTGTTAGCGCTTTCAGCTGTAAGGCAGAAAATGCATGCACTACAGTAATATAGTATATTTAGTTAATAAAACCTGGCTTTATGCATATCTTAAGAATATAAGATTATGTCTCTATACACTTTGTAATAAATCATACAGATGTTTACACAGAAGGTTAAGGCAGCCAAGTGGCACCAGGAGTGACCTTCTCCAATGCAGTACATATTTCAGATCTCAGATTTGACATCTGCTGCTACCTAATCCTAGTGCTGCAATTCATAGTTTGTGACCAAACAGTTCAAACTTTACAAGCATTTTTGAAGCTGTAGAGAAAAACAAATCTCATAAAATATGACGTCAAGGAAATGTGAATCGTTGATAAAATGACGCACGTGGCTTTCAAATTTTTGGTAGAATATTAGTTAAATCAGGCTGTTTGAAAATGCAAGTGCGTAAAATTTTAAAGCTTCAAGAAAGGACGTTAGCCATTTCTTACTAAAATAATGTGTCATGAGTGCACCTGGAGGAAACTAAGCTGTATTTGTGCAATATATAAATGCATTGGCAAACACATTATTACAACAAAAATTAGGTTCTTATTAAGTTTTTGTTGGTGCTGAATATGTACTTATCATTTACATTGACATGTATGTTTCTGCTTGTAGGTATAAACATCCACTCAGTAAATGTTGTGTAAATAGGAATTCCAATTGAAAATTTACATTATGTTGAAAGCCAGATCTGCGGGGGGGGTTACATTTTCTGTAGGGTTGTCTAATTGCTCTCACCACCATGTAGTGTCCCTGAGTTGATAATGACCGTCTGCCTCTCGCTGAACTACTGTAAATGAGCCAGCTGGTAAGAGATAGGATGTGCTTTAGCTTCAGACCCAGCCATGTTAGCCTTTTGGACTTGTCTACCTCAGTGTCAGTTTTGTTCTGTGTTTGAGTATGGTTTTGTTTTTGTTTTCTTTCTGTTGTACATTTTTTTATGGCCATTTGTCCAGTTCTAGGTTTAATACTACTGTAAAATAATCTGCAGCATCTATGACTACATGTGTAAGCATTTGTGAAATTCCCACGATAAAGTAAAATTTAATTTTTACTATTAATTTAAAATATTATGTAGTATTGATTATAATTCATTATTTATGTCTCAACTGGCTTATCCAGTTGTGAATCATGGGAAACCTAGAGCCTAACTCAGGGTCAATCTTGAGTGTGTAATAGACATGTAATATACCAGCATCATCTATTAAGCTGCAGTGGCATTTATATTAAAAAGGTTTGTCACTAATATATAGTTGCGATTTGAGTCAACAAAAAAGAGAAGTGCGCTGTGACTATGGTTTCTGTGAATTTGCTGTTTGAAAAAAAAAAACGAATACCTCATTATAGACCTTAATAGTTTTTACATGACTAGTGACATACAGAATATTAGTGCGAGACATAATGTCAGGTGGCACACACTGTAGGTCTGAGATCATGATTTCAAACATTGTCGTCTTTTCTCTATATAGACAGCATTTTTTCTTGTTTCAACTATTAATGTTCAAAAAGTAGTCAGCCATTTTTTTCAGTTTTCTAAAAAGAAGATTTGTAAGCAAGAACAACACCTCTTGTTATCGTCACATATTTGAGAATACAGACCAATCAGAGAATGTCCTGATAACATGCACAACAGCCTTTTTTGTTTTTCATTAAAGTTCCATGTGAAGAGGACAGGAAAAGAGACTGTAATCAAACGTTCACAGTCTGCCGGTTTCACCAGATGCCTAGTGGCCAGATAAAAACGCAGGCAGCCAGTCCAAGCATTACTCACCCGCTCTAAATGGAAAATGAGAGCGAGCAAAAAAGAGGGTGCCTTTGTGATGTCATTTCCTGTCTAATTTTTTTTCTCCTTCCTTCTACTGGAGAGCCTGCTACCTTTGCTGGTTTCCATGGATACTGGAACCCCTCCAAAAACTGGCTGCCGGTGGATTCTTTAGTAAGAGGTAGTGGGGGTTGTTAAAGGAGGGAATGAGTGGGAGGGAACAGAGGCACTGTAATTCTGTTTCACTATAAATGTAGCTACAGACAGATAGTCTTTGTGAAAGTACTCAGACCCATTCTGTGACATACCATTATGTGAACTAAAATGTGATGTGTAAATACAAATATTCACTTTTTTAATAATCAGCCTCCTTAGATTTTGTCCAAAATTGAGCACATCGATAAAGAGTCAGCTGTTAAAATTTTAACTTAAATGTCAGCGGCATTTTTAAAAACAGTACTCACTCCAGTGAGCACAAGATGACAAAACATACATTGATCAGCAATATCGTGAACACTTAAAAGAAATAGTATGAATGTAATTGGGAGCAATATACCAGCCATAACTGAAAATCAACTTTCCTAATGATTTGAATGCCAATGTAGCAAAAGTGGCTATGGAAAAATGACATCATGTTGGGACAGTATGATTAAATAGCTGAAATAGCGTATGTTTATTACAGACCCAGCATCACACTTCACCAAGTCAGCAAGGAAGTAAACTCCAGCATGGTGAATACATTGTGAAACATGTGATAGGGTTGATTTTCTGTAATAGACTGGAAAATTTATTAGGACCAAAATTGTTGCTGGAAAAGTCCCTGGCACCTGATAAAATATGAATCACACAAAAATAAAAAATAAAAAAAACACTAAACCAGTATTCTTTAGTGTTAGGCACCTAGGGAATTGCCTGCAAAGTGCTGGAAATCAATGTTCAAAACTGGCAGTATTGGCACTATCCCAGTGTGTAATGTTAGTATGTTTGTACAAGAAATCTCACAGCCAAGGTGCTGGCATTAAATGTTAGTTATTAGGAAAATATATGAAAATTAGTTTTATAAAACAGAAAAATACAATTTAAGCATGGAAATACTATATATATAGTATATATATATATATATATATGTTGTATAAACTTATATACCAATAAAATTAACTTTTACAAACTGGTTTAAAATATCAGTTACCTTTCTAATATTAAAGTACAGCATTTAACATATTTATGCATTTGAAGAAAGTCTATATTAAAAATGTTTTGTGGTGTCCAAAAATTGAGATTGCAAATAAATGTAAATGTTCAAAAAGTCTCCAGAGCGAAAACATTTTGACTGTTCTGTCACACAAGTTCAGACAGGTCGAGAGTGATGAATTCACTGTTTCGTACTAAAGATTTACTTTGTTGGGAGGGTCAAAATCCCAGAAATGTTGATTAAAAAGACGGGTAGCAAGATGAAAAAGTCATATGACCTTAACCCTTTGCTGACTTGATCCTTCCTAAGAACACCATAACACATGCAGAAAGGAAAGCAGAGCAAGCAGAGAAGGAAGAGCAAGGGGTTGGGGGGAGGGGGGTCATCAAAGAGGCCACTCCTGAGGGGGTTTTAAGTACAGCAACACTTGCTGGTGGCAAATGGAACTGCAACTCACCACACAAGAATTCTGTAAACAGCAAAGTGTCCTTTCAGTACCACCTTGGTCATTAGAAACCATTTGGTTACCTTAGTGATGGTGATAAAAATAATGAATAAAATAATAATACTATGCCCATTAAACACGACAAAACTAAATTTTAATGTTTTCTGTTGTTACTTTTTCTCACTTTTGGAGTGCTGTTTAGAATGTTGTTATATTTTCTCTGTTCCTTTAGAACGATTCAATCCAGTTGTGTGTGTTAAACTGAACATACAAGTTTTGTGTATAAATGAAATACTTGTCAATACTTGCTACAAAATGGATTAATATCTGAGAAAAGAACATGAAATTCAAGGGCTCATGAGGACGACGGAGTACCTCCACTAAGCACACTTTAGAAGATGACTCCAGTTTAACCTGGATATAAAAGGGACAATATTACAAAATTACAGCGACCTGACCTAAGGAATGTCATTGCTGGAGCAGAGAGCAGGCAGAGGGGTAGGTAAAGGTCAGAGGTAAGGATTAGAAGGTCAAAGGTCATGGTAATTGGAAAAGTGAAGAAGGCAGTGAGGTCTCAGTAGGTCCTTTTGTTCCAGACAGCAGGGAGCCCTGCCCTCCCTGAGGCCTTTTCCCAGGATCCCCGGCGTCCACATCAGATGGTGGCTGGGATTGAAGCACTGCACCAGTTAGAGCTCACTGGCAGCACCTTGACTGCAGGTGTGTAGTAGAAAAGTGTGAGGATACATGTTTCCAGACAGCACACTGTCGGTGGTGAAGGGTTTTGCTTGGCCCATCTTGTTTGAGGAACAAGGAAGAGCACTGTCTCCAGTACTGACTGACAGAGATTGATATATTCAAGATGTATTACAAAATAATTATGATATAAAAGTATTAAGATATTTAAGAGAATTTAAATTTATTTTTTGCACTTTACTATAGTTCCTTACAACAAGATGTATAAACTATGAGAGTCTCATCCACAAGGTCCGATGCCTCAAAAAACCTACAGATGGCCTGACTTGACCAACTGCCCTGCTACTTTTTTGTTCTATGAGCTGTCCACCTTAGTCCATAGTAACATACACAGAGATACACAGAGCAGGCTGTCTCAGTTCTGTGAAGCATCTAGATAAATGTGAAAGAGAAATCAGTTGCTATAGAAATAGTGAGTAACTGAGCAGCAGGAAAGGATGGATCAGCTGTGGTGGAAAATGAACGGGAACAGAGAGAAGGCGGTTCATTCTCATAACCTGAGGCAATTTCAGTCTGCTATTCTTGGTATTGTTTCCTGAATACCCAGCCTCCCTTGGCTCTTTCCTTAAGACTCATACAGAGAGGGAGAAAGTGGTGGCAGAGGGGTTGTCATCTTATGAGAGACTTTATGTGCCCTCCCTTCCTGCTCTCTGCAGAAAATCTCCTCCCCACCTCATACCAGAGTCCCTCCCCTGTGGAAATTTCCAGTAATACCCATTAGTTCTCTCACTTGTCTTTGCACTGCCCTCCCACACACAGCTTCCACCTACCTGTCCAACCAAGGAGGCCTTTTCATTGGCTGAGAGTCTGCATGATCTCACCTCAAGAGCAGCTCATCTGTCAACAGCTTCCATTTTTATCCAGGCCTTTTGTGATTGGCTGTTGCAATGTTCAGTTTTGCAAGGAGCGAATTTTGAGTTGCTGATAGGGACTTTTTTTGGAAGAATACTGCAAAAAGTTTTGAGTTTTGTCTTGATTATTACATGAACATCTGGTTATGATTCATTTGTGTTTTCAGAGATTTGTTTTTTATACTTTATAAAATATAGCACTCACTGAAGACAAGTTTTATAAAAGCATATTAATGATTATAGTGGTAAATTTTATTTACAATATCACAGAAACTGGTTTTTAATATTTTGAAAATTTCCACTGAACTTAAAAAATAATAAGCACTCATGGAAGTTCTAGCACTTTACTGCAGATTTGTGTCAAATGTCTAAAATCATTCCTATAGAGTCTGTATGAATGAAAATACTGAGAAAGAAGCAGGCGGAGGTGGAGAAGTTTGTCAGAGGCAGGTCGTAGTGACCCCGGGCCCATTGTCACGCGTCAACAAAGAGCCATCTGCATAGCAACGTGCGAGTAACTGTGGGAGGCACATGGGTGGGGGCAAAAGGGCGAGATGGAGATGAGAGGGTACCCCCTGGGGCAGATCAAGAGAGCGAGAAAAGGCCCAGACAGGAGAGGTGCACAGACGAATTAGCAGCAGCAGGAGGAGGAGGAGGAAATGAAGAATAAAGGTATAAAGTGGCATCCTGCACATAGCTGCACTTTGAAAACCCCAGTCCATGTTTCCTAATTAGTCTGTTTAAATAGCACCTGCTTTTCCTGTTAAGTGGTCATAACTGCAAACACACAAACCCAGAACCCTGTTCAGTTGTCTTGTCTTTGTAGTAAGTCTGATTTTTATTTTGCTCATTAAATAATCCTTTAAGGATTTACCTGAAAGGTTTAACCTCACAGATGTATCACACTGTAGTAGGGCAGCCCTGTGTAGGTTACAGGTAGAGTGATCAGTCACCAGCAGTGTAAGTCATTGTTCGTACTGTAGCTACTTCAATCGTCAAAGTTAAACAGATGAATACAGTCTTTCAGGAGCAGGGCCTTCAGTATGGGGTGTGAAAGGGGTAACAGCTGGAGTCCTGAGCAATATTAAGGTGGAGCAGGACAGGGAAGATCAGGTAGAGACAGAAGTAAGGTGGAGCTCATGTAGACGTTGGGTTCACCAGATGGAAAAGTAAATGCCACATTATTGTCACCTCAAACATGCATAAAGCACATTATTTTCTGGTCTGCTGTTCTCTTACGGTGTTCCAGCTGTATCACATGTTAGCTTACCATGTAGTTATTATATTACTTACTGTTTTCTGGAATTGAAATCTAAAGCAATCACACCTATAGAGGGCAGTTGTAACACAATAATAACAACAACAATAATAATAATAATAATAATAATAATAATGATTATTATTAGATGTGTTGCCAGGCAGACTCTGACATTCAGGCATAATAATGATGGATCTGTTCACCATCCATCCTCTTGGTTACGTGCACATTACTTTCAGTGCAAACTTGCATGTGGAAACCCTCACACAGCCACTAGCTATCCAGCTACACCACATACTACTGCAAAGACACTCTTGACACCAATGCTCAAGTAACAACACGAACATACATGAAAGACAGCAGGGGAAAGAATGCAAATGGACTGCTGGGAGTATATTGCCTAGCAACAGCTGCTTGCACATCTTGTGCCTCGAACAGAAGCCACACTGCTATTAGTGCCATCTAGTGGATTAGTGCTGGAGCACTTCTGGATTAACATTGCAATTTAAAGGGTGATCGTGTTGGTGCGCTATCCTAATACTTATTTCTACAGTTGTCCTGCTGTTAAGGTAGACGTTTTGTAACCGTTCTTGAAGCAGGATTTTTAATTCTATAATATTACTGCTGACAACAATTTTAAAAAGATGCAAATTTTTAACCCCTTTTGGGAAAAGGAAAACATGGAAGTACGATTAATTATTAAAATGGTTTATCATGACTAATTAAAAATTGTGTGTTTTTGGGGTTTAACTAATAAAAATGCTTCTATGGAAGACTCTTGGCTCCTCCTTTCTCTTTACCTGTTTGAAGGTAAACAGAGTTCCCTGATTGGCTGGTCTCAACCTGCTTTCAGCTTTCAAGCAAGGGTTGTTGCCCAGCAACAGGCCACCAGCATGTGTGTTTGTGTGTGTCTGAGGAAAGCTTTGGGTGGAGGCTTCAGTCTGGAACCATAGCAGCTGCTGGAAAATACTAGGCACCATGCCTACACAAATGCACACTAACTGGGAGAGAGAGAGAGAGAGAGAGAGAGAGAGAGAGAGAGAGAGAGAGAGAGAGAGAGAGAGAGAGAGAGAGAGAG
>JABJVR010000103.1:8164236-8180841 GCA_025773905.1 Chitala chitala | reverse complement strand
CCGATATAGTGTTTACAGGCCTTGATGAATTGTCAATTGATGTAGAATTTCTAATTTGCTGTGTGGAAGGCTCTGTGGCTGGTGTAATTGACTCTGGGGAGATTTCGGAAATCGTTGTCATTTCAGAATCTGTAATCATAGTTGGGTTTGATTGTATTGACTGCGTGCTACTGATGATTTTTGGGAAAGATGTTGAGTTTACTGGAGTATTTTCTGTGGAACTGGTGATGTCTGTAGTGTTATCAGTAAAGACTGGCACAGTGTATATGTCAGTAGATGAATTTTGCAGCGATGTAATTTGCTGTGTGGAAAGCTCTGTGCCTGGTGTAATTGACTCTGGGTAGATTTCTGAAATCATTGTCATTTCTGAATCTGTAAACAAAGTTGTGTTTGATTGTATTGACTGTGTGCTATTGATGATTTCTGGGAAAGATGTTGAGTTTGGAGGAAGCATTTCTGTTGTATGTTCTGTAAAATCCGATATATTGTTTACAGCCCTTGATGAATTGTCAATTGATGTAGAATTTCTAATTTGCTGTGTGGAGAGTTCTGTGGCTGGTGTAATTGTCTCTGGGGAGATTTCGGAAATCGTTGTCATTTCTGAATCTGTAAACAAAGTTGGGTTTGATTGGGTTGAGTCTGTGCTGTTGATCACTACTGGGAATAATGGTGAGTTTTCCAGAGTACTCTGTGTGGCACCAGTTATTTCTGTAATGTAATCTGCCAGGTCTGACACAGTGTTTCGATCATATGATGAGTTTTGGAGTGACTTGGTATTGCTGATGTTCTGTGTGGACAGCAGAATATCTAGTTTAACGGAATCCGTAGACTTTTCTGTAATTTCTGGAAATACAAAATTGATATGCCATTACAGTCATATCTCTATGCAATCATTGCGTGTCATACATGGCTTTGTTATTACAAAGTTACAGAGGCTAATTGACAATCGCAGATATTTTTATTAATTGTAATTGGTATGTGTTCTCAAGTGCCTTGGAAAGTTTAAAAATATTGAGTAATGAGTCACAAGATGTAAAGTTGACATTTCTAGAAATATTAGATTATGTTAACTGGCAAAAAGGTTGTTGAAAAAAATAATTTGACTGTCATTAAAGTATTAAAGTTGAAGCACTTTGTTGTTGATTAGTGTCCAGATTTATGATGTCCCATTACAGCTTTACTGAGTTAGAAACTGGGAATCGCTTTACAAAACATGTCAGTCAAATTTACTGAATCAAAAAAAGGGTGTAAATAAAGATGTGAATATCCATAAAATACAGATATCTGATGTGAATGTTTTGTCCTGACTAGTATTTTGACTCTTAAAATTTTTAAATTGGTATTTCACTTTTTAAAACTTAAATTGACTACAAAACTTGTGACTATTATTGATTAAGTGATTAGGTGATAAATGTGCATCTCCTGATTACTAAATAAAATTATCATTTGAATTATTTAAAAGAATTTATTGTAATAATACTCTCTAAATTATCCTATACACAGGTTTTGTTTTAGAACAGTACTTGAGTGGATTATCAGGAAAAAAGAAAATCACCACTTACCTGTCTGACATGGTGCGCATATGGTCAGCATTAAGAGGACACGCAAGCAGTGTGATTTCAGAAACCAAATTCCAGAGCTTGCAGAGGGTCCCTGCTGTGACATATTGTCCTACCATGTGTCAGTCTTAATTCCAATTTCCAGGATTGACACAGGGTTGGGATTTTTAAAAATCACAGAGATTTAAATTTAAGTGATGGCTCTGCTTTATAGAAGAACCCTGCTGTTGTTTGACCTCTTTCATGCAGAGCTTGTTCTAGTATGTATTGATTTTTGTCTTGTTTCGTTGAACAGTAAACCGTAACTGTAGACGTTGAATACCTGCCTTCTCCTTTGTTAGGCAGCACTGTACCTTGTTAAAGGAAGAGGGAGCACACACCTTTTGCAAACTTAAAAAGGTCTTTTTTTCCAGTTTGCACGTGCTTTGGCTCATTGTAAATCTGTTAATTAGACCGAGTGCTTATCTTGACTTCAACAATGATTTCTCCTCAGTGCCTTTGTTGATGTATGCAGCAGATATATGTAAACAGGCAGTTATTTGAGACAGTCTTCACTATGGCAGTGGTTAAACAGTTACTGTGGCTTTGTACTTATAAATAATTTTTGTTTTTTTTTTTTTGTGTTGGTGGCTGTCACACCTGGCACTGCCAGGACAAAACAATTACCACTGTCAGGAACAGACTAAGCACTTAAGTTCTCACAGACAGATTTCTCAGTATTAATTATTGTCACACTGCTTTTTGGATGGTAATGTTGGTGAGGTTGACCTACAGGGAGTTGTAGGCTTGCGCTAAAGTGCTTCCTGATACCGCCTCGTCAATCAGACAGCCACAGGTGCATACCATTATGCTTATTTATAGTGCAGCAAAACAAACTACAGAAGAAAAACTAGGAGCTACAGAAAGGAAAATAAACATGGGTGACTGATCATACTATCTACAAATAATTACAAAGTGTTTGACAGTTGTTTTATTTACCTCAAAATCATCGACATTTACAACTTTCCCCAGCTACCCACCAGCAAAAAATGGCTCTTATTTAACACCTCAAAGCCTCACTCACCCTGATCATAACATCACTTCCACCTTTAACACAACATGGTGGTGCCATAGTAATGGTGATTCTTTAGTCACCAAAGATATGTATCTGTATTCTGTGTCCCGTGTTCACTTAGTGCTCAGTAACAATAAATCAGAGTAGCACTTTCAGATAATGATTTGTCATTTGTTACGGTGTTGGTCCACTGAGTTCTGTTTCAACACTACCGAGCAGATGACCATCCTATGCTACACTTTGATTTCAAGGCTCAATCCATGGGAATGGGAGGTTATTAAAAAGCCATGGAGTCAAGTTTCCATGCACCATTTGTAACACTGATATTTATAATGTCTTGAGCAATTATTTGTGCATTTAGTACACAGATAAAAAAAAGTGTTAATGGATAGATAAGGCATATTTTACTAACAGAAATGTACTTGACAGTACTGATTAGAAATCTAAAGTTATTGTTCTTGTACAGGACAAAAACTGCTGAACAAACAAAAGCCTCAGCAATTTAGAAATCCTAAGTTTCTATGAACACAGTATGTAAGGAATTACACCATATTTCTCTGTTCAACAGTGAGGAGAGCCCATAAGAGAGACCTAGAAGGCAATTAAGTAAAACCTCTTCCACTCAGGTGATGACAGTAGGGTTAGAACATTTTTAAAATGTTCCTCGGAGTAGAAGCTACCTGAGAGGCTTAAAATGTGTGACCACAAAGTAGGCCTAATATTGACCTCTAATTAGTGAAAGTCAGTACAGTAATACAAGGTAATCCATCACATTTCAATACATTTTTGCACTTTTATTAAGATGTAACAAATTTCTTGCTCTTTGTTAAATACTTTCAGTGTCAACCATTTTGATTCTGAATTACTGAAGATTTCTGTAATGTTCTGAAGTACACAGGGACCAAGGCAAGAGAGTCTAAAGTGCAAAAGGGTTTATTCAGACAGATGGGGTAGATACACAGGCAACAAGGTACAATGGCAAAAGAACATCCACTAACAAAGACCAGCTACACACAATACAGAGCCAAAGGGCTACAACTGGCAATAAGCAAACACAAGAGAAGGGTGTGTAAGCAGGGCACACAAGGAAACAAGAAACAGGTGACATCACTATTGAGGTCCACAGAGGAATACACTGGAACACTAGAAAGACACAGAAATAGGGGAACATAGAGACACCTAGCAGACACAGGGGGCATGACAGGCCAGGGAGTTACAGTTTCCCCTGGCTTGACCTAGAATTTATGCAGCCCTTTAGTGTCTCAAGGTTTTTCAGTACAAGGTTTTTCAGTTTAAGTAAATTCCAATTTCAGAGCACAATCTGGAAATCTACTCCACAGACACTTTGAACTGCTGCCATCCAGTAAACGACACAGAGCATTCCGGGCTCGGACCACACGACTAAGGGGACAGTTTCATCACAAGTGCAATACACACTCTAAACAGTCCAATGTGAACGAGTGCTATACTGTTTGCTGTATGTATGTGTCTGCTGTACTTTGCACAATTCTGCACAGCCTGCTGTATTTTGCACAGGTCCTAGACTGGCACTATATGTTCATGCGGTGACAGAGTATGTTTTTTATCTTGTATATTACTGTTCTTCAGTATTTTGTTTCTAGTATATCATCTAATATATTAGTAGTACTTAGTATACTAGTATGTCATAGTAGATAATAGTATATTGGTGTATATTTCTTTAGTATATTATAATATACTAAATATACAAAAGATATACCGTAGTAATTTATTTTTATATTACTTTATTTGTATATTACTTTTTTTAAAGCACCTTACATGTCTAGGTCTACCTCCCTGTGGTTCTCACTTATGGAGAGATGCACCAAATTTCATTGTGCTTAACTGTACAATGACAATAAAGGAATTCTATTCTATTCTATTCTACTGGAGAAATTATTAATTATTGGGGTCAGACACCACTTCTGCAGTATATGCAACAAAGATTCAATTGTTTTAATACTGTATAAATATTATAACTGTAAAGCAAGTTGGAAAATATGGTGAAATTAATTTTCACCTGTTGTCAGTGAGGTTATTGCACATATGACTTGGAAGATAGAGCTCAGACTGAGATATTAGCTAGCTTAATAGATATACTGTTAAATTGGCTTTTGCTTGGAGTCCTGATGTGTGAAGATGTTCATAATGTTGCTGCCCTCTCACGCTCAAATGGCCAGACATGCAAGTCACGTTAGTGTTCATCTGGCATTGTCAGCTACATCCACGCCTCTGTTTGTTTCAAGAAATCTGTCGTAACATGCCCATGTGAGGCTAATGGCTTGTTCGATAGGAAACTCCTTGGAATCCACTACGCAAACAAGAAAGGTGATCATTCTGACACTTTGTTTACTCAAAGGGTGAACTTAAAAGAAAGAATTTATCTTCTTGTACCACTTTTGGTAGGTACTGATCACTGTAGACTGGGAATATCCCACAAGAGCTGCAGTTTTGGGGTCGCTCTGACCCAGTCATCTAGCCATCACACATTGGCCCTTGTCAAAGCCTCTCAAATCCTTACAGTTGTCCATTTTTTTCTGCTTCCAACACACCAACCTCAGGGACAAAATATTCACTTGCTGCCTAATGTATCCCACCCATGTCCAGGTACTGTTTTAATGAGATAACCAATTTTAGTCACCTGTCCATGGTCATAATGTTTTGGCTGATAAGTGTACATTGGCTCCTCCATCTTTCTGTTACTTCCATCCATTATTCAAGTGCATGTCTTTTGCAGGGCTGCAGGTGGCCTGGACCCTATCCCCCAGGCAGCCTAGGACACAAGGCAGGCTACACCCCAGACAAGGCACCAATTCATCATGAACACCACTTTTATTTAAAAAAAAAATCCTAGAGGTGTAATTCAATAATGCTATTGACTGTTCATTCCTGCGTCCACACTAATGCTAGAACATCCACCAAGATACCTTTTGATGGATATTTTACTGTTGAAGCTTCTATACTGGCACAATTCACTGAGCTGCGCTGAGCCATGCCATGCCATGCTTGTCAGTTTCGTCACTGCACTTTTATCTGTACCAAATAATGTTAGACTAGCCCTGACTAGGAGCAAGATCAATGTGTGCCAGATCTTAACCATGTGCATTTTTGTCACAGTGTAAAGATTAGCTAGTTTTTTTGCCATACTGCAAATGTCCCTTAAAGCAACACCTCTGTCCAAGCTGCTCAATAGAAAACATCTTAAGCTGTGTGTGTTCAGTCACCATGGAAAGGCTTGGCCCAGCACCAGTTGTGCCAGTAGAGGAACGCCATATGTTATTTGTGCCGTGTCACACGCTTGGTACTAAAAAAAATTATTTCATAGGTTTGACTGCTGTTATAATTAAATGCCCAAGGAAAAGGATATTAATTTAAGAAGCATTAAAAATTTTCAAAAAGTAAACCCTGCTACAATTTGGAGTGGTGGAAACAGCATTTATTGATGTATGTATTGCTGTAGAACAAGCTGTTGTTACAGACAAGCATAATCACAACATGCAGACAAATCGTTATTTAATAAGTCTTGGTCATCTGTAAATGACCGCGTGTGTATGTGTGTACACGTACATGAGATACTGAGATCTTAATCCCTGACAGTGTGTTTTATACCAACTGTCCATGTCATTGTTTTCTCAAAACAAAGCTGTTTTTAATGACAGGTATTTTTAATTTTCCTGTTAATGGTGTGCATAGATACACACCCGTGGATAATTTAAAGGAAGCTCCACAGTTACTCTGATGACATTGGACAAACAAAAGTACGAAGCAGAGAAACACAAAGGAAAGTGCTTTTTCAATAAAGCATACTCTTTAATATGGACAATTTTAATGTATTGTACACTTATTGTAACTCTATTAAGCCTTTAAAGGGCTATGCTGGTTGACCTAATAACCATTAACATTAACAATTTCAAAAAATTGTTTTGACTGCAGGAAATACAGCCAGGGTGACTCACTCTCTTCTCTGGTACACAGAATTCTAATATTTAATCTCTTAGTGTGAAACTGTATTGTTGAGTTGCTCTGGTTGTGCAAGTGAGTAACCAAAATAGACCAAGCCTAAGTTTGATTAATGAACAAGAATGAAACTTCCATCTGATTTCATACTTGTTTTGCACACGTGCCAAATGAACACGACAGTTTATACAATATCAGAGAAATGTTCAATACCGAATGTAATTGCTCATGTTTACAGAAGCTGCAGTCACCACCAGACGAAACTTAGCATTGTCCTTCAGGAATAAATATCGGTGTTTCATTTATACTTCTTGTGGGTTTTGCATAGCTGAGAGTTTTATATAGTTTAGTGCTGACTGCTTTAGTGACCGATCTTACCATGACTGGTGCAGGACAGGAAACACTGAGGCAAGGCAGGTCTACTCACAGAGAGAATTTAATGAAAAGCCCAGAACACAAATACAAATAAGAAACCATACCAAAAACTCACAGGGCCAATGCAAACAAGACAAAGACACAGGCCACAGAAAGACAGGAGGAAACTAAAGAACGCACAAAGCAGAACTAGATACCACACAGCAATATCCAGGGAAGCACCAGGGAAGATTAAACGCAACATAAGTACCAAGTAACACCACAAACAGCAACCCTGGCAAGGGACTAAATAGGAAATACAAACCAGGTCAAAAACATTAGACAAAGACAAATGAAGTAAAAAGGAAATGAGACAATGAGACAATGAGAAAACGAGCTGGCGTGGCCAAATGACAAAGATAGCCAGGCACACCATGACAGATCTTTTGGCTTTACACAGATCACCTCTGTGCACTTGAATATTTGTACTGATGTGAGTCAAGTCAGTAATCAGAATAAAACACCAAGTTCCTGACTATGTGGTTTGTGTGAAGCATATGCATTGCAAATCCAACTCATGTTATAACACCATTTCAATTTAGGTAACAAGACTGGTTCACGTACTAAAAAGTCCCATTTCTTAATAAAGATATTACATGTGTTCTATCGTATTTTGGTTTTTTGAAATGAAATTAAAAATTGCATTTTATTTACTTTAATTGATCCTATGTGTGAATGCTAACTCATTTATGTTTTGCCAGGTTATGTCACATTCTTAACCGGAGAAAGCATTTCCTCATCCACTGTATTTCATTCATATCTTTTAGCCATCAATTTAAAGGTAGCAGTTGCCATATTACTTCAAACGCTAAATATATATTAACAAAAAATAAAAGGGTATTGATAAGAGCTTTCCTGTATTTACTACTGCAATTAGTAGTCAATTCCATGGAGAACAAAAGCAGGCCTTCTGTCACCTTGTAGGCTGGATGTGACATGTTTATGACAGACAGAAATTCACCACATGCTGTTAGATTAGTGCACAAGCACAGACAAGTACTACATAATAAATTGTTTATGAATTCTGTAGAATCAGTTTTGCTGTCATGGCCATTATACTTTTACTCTTTGTCTTGGACTTTCACTTTAATATAAAAGTGTAAGTGATTTTTAAATATACAGTATATGTGTTCATAGTAACATAATAATCAGAACAGTGTTGATTCTGCTCTGGCACTACAGAACACAAAATTAACAATTTTTTACAAGCCCTGTTGAGAGAGAAGAGACTGTCTGGTTGAGATACCATGGATTATCAATACATAATACATAATAAATTGTTTATGAATTGTGTAGAATCAGTTTTGCTGTCATGGCCATTATACTTTTACTCTTTGTCTTGGACTTTCACTTTAATATAAAAGTGTAAGTGATTTTTAAATATACAGTATATGTGTTCATAGTAACATAATAATCAGAACAGTGTTGATTCTGCTCTGGCACTACAGAACACAAAATTAACAATTTTTTACAAGCCCTGTTGAGAGAGACGAGACTGTCTGGTTGAGATACCATGGATTATCAATTACCTAAAGTTGAATGCACATTGCATGGATGATTCTGTTGGTTCCACTTCGGTTAATTTACATGTAGTCTTCTCCTTCTCACCGTTTTTCAATGCCAGTCTTCTGTCTCCACTTACAAATTCTCATTACATCAAAGGAGAGAAACTCATATTGTGTTACCTCAGCACTCACAGTTTCAAATACAAAACCTTACAAAAACAGGTTCCAGCAGAGGTGGATTCAAGCTGTTCGGAGGGCAGGGGCAAAAAGATCAAAAGGCCACTTATTCCATGCGCACCTACTGCTCCTCTTCTCCCCACTGGTACAATGATACACAATGTAAGGTGACATAGGCTTCATCCCTGATTAACTTTATTTAATTAAAAAGGACACATCATGTTTCCTCACTTGGAAGGGCACCCTAGAGGGCACTTTATGATATTTTTCACCAAAAAGAGATCCCAAAAAGCACCAAATGTTTTCATGTTTTGAAAGCATCAATACAGCATTTATCAAACGTGTTACATATACCAGGAAACAATAGTTCAAAATGACGGTCAGATCACATTGACCTTCTATACGTTTTCCATGAGATCTTTCAACTAAGTACAAAGTACTATATGATTTGAAGCATTACTAGGATCAAATAAAGCATTTGACGCTGCATATAAAAATTGTCTAAACTCAAATTTAAAAATGTTCATAATAAAATGTTTTCTGAAGGATAAAAGGTAAATAGAAAATGTTTGAATTACACTCGCTCGTTTATCCGACATTATACTAGATGTGAAACTAAATGTTTACCTTAATTATTTGAAACACAGCAAAAGTTAAAAAATGCCTTTGTGAAATGTATGTAAAATATGCTAAGCTTTACCAGGGTGGATTCTTTCTTTGTAAAGGTGGCACTACAATGGTGTCATACATTTTTTCACTGCATATAACTAATTACATTTTTATGTAGTGCTGGCAATTGCACAACATTGTGAAATGCTGTGGAAATTACACAGGCCTCTCATAACTGGGCTGCAATGCGAGAACAGCAAGCAGAAGCAGCTCTTCAGAAAGATAAAAAGCATTACTCAAAGTCCAAGGGTGTAACTCTCTCCAGGACACAAGGGAACAACATAACAGCATGAAGACCTGGAAATTACTGCTGTATTACACATTCATTCTTGCCAAATACATGCAAATATTGTATTACATGCAATTCAAATATCTGCAAAAAAAAGCCTTTAATACATCTGTTATACTTACAATGTAGTTATGTGTGTATTGTGAAATGCATTATTTTCTTATCTCAGCGTCACAGCTGTAAGATGACGTTTAATATATATGCTTCCAGAAAACAGTGACCTTTCTGGAACCATACTGTAACACCATTATTAAGAGATCCTTTAATCTTTATGGTACTTTTAATAACTCTCACAAAGGACAGATATGGAAACAAGTATCTGCTAAATGAATAAATGTAAATATAAAGTGTGAACAATCTATTTCAAAACACACGGTTTACTGAAGTTTATCATGAATGAAGTAAATCACTGATGGTTTATTGTAGTCAAATTCAAAGGAAGCAAACAATAACAAGAAAACTGCTGTAACAAGATGTCACAATGAACAAAAGTGTTCTGACACTGGCATGGGCAAATGTCCATAGCAAAAGTTTGGGGCAGGGGGGCACCCTATGCCTCTTGCTGCTGTTCTTCACTCTCTCCACCCCCTCCTGCTGTTTTTCCTTCCCTGCCATCTTCTGTCTGTTCTTGCTGTTTCCTCCTGCGCTCAGCCTCAGTCACCGTCATAGGGTGGAGAGGGAAGAACCCTGCCAAGCCTGGGGGGGGGGGGGGGCACAGGACATGACCTTATCACTTGCTGAGCTGGCACATGTGGCATGTCAGCCTTGCATGGCTAATTGTGCATTACCTCCAAGTACGTAAAACAAAACTGTTTAATCTACTGTTTCTGTTTGATCTTTTCAATTAGCACTGCTTATGACGTATACAATTCTGTTTTATCAGAAACAGTACAAAGCGTGGTAACAAAGTAACATTTGGGTCTATTACCATATCAAAGTAATGTTCACACTGAGAAATGATAAATAATGCCAACTGTAAGGGGAAAAATTTAATTACAGACATGGCATCATGCCACTTACCTAAAAGTTTAGCTACAGGTTTAGTTGTGTGAGCTCCACATCCAATCCAGTACTTAATCCTGTCGTAATTGAAGCTGACAAGTTTCTCGTTATATATGTTTGGGAGTGGGTCATACGTTCCCAGCTGTTCAATATATTTGCTGTCCCGGGCCCTTTTATTAAAGGCAGCGACTATGCGGTAAAAGGGTCTGTTGGCGCACCCTCCCAGTGCTAGCCTTAAAACGACAAATCCACCATGGTATCGCTTCAAAACAGTAGATGCTGCGGAGGGTGAGAGAGAGTAAAAACCAGGTCAACCACTACAACAACATCTCCTGGCCAAGGCTATCTGGTCTCCTTGTATTATGACATCATAAAAGATTTGCTTTACTTCACAAAATTACAAATATATAACTGGCGTGTCAATATGGACTCATCCCCCAAAAGATAATGTCCTAATGAAAGCACTGTCCCTTTCAAAGTACCGAAACTGTGCTAGATTTTGTTAAATAATAATAATAATAATAATAATAAAATAAAACCCATATCCATGCCTCTGGTCGTACTGAACGTGGCAAAGTTATGCAGTCCGATCATACCATTTTTAAAACGTGGCTGTCGAAAACTTGTTTTTCATATTTTATTTATAAATACTAATTAAAAACTCCTGGCCAGCCCGCAGGCTACACTCTACAAAACATCTACAAGAAAGACAGAGACTTACAGAGATGTACCATGTTGGAGTAACGTTGGAATAAATCTGAAAATACAAAGACATTAAAAAAACGTCCTCATTACACGACTGTTTAAAAACTTGGCTTTCACGGTCAGCACGACATTTTATTCAGCAGCAACAGCTATTGTGTTCTACATAAAATGCATACCTGTAATGTATGAACTTCTGTATTCTCCTGATTTTAATTATATTACACAAAAACCTATAAGCATGACATTGGCAAGTACGCAGCCATGTTTAAATTTTCGTTCTGTAAAAGCACCAAAGGCTGTTATAAAAAGAGCGAATATACATAGTGCCACCTAGTGCACGGGAATGCACATTCCACAACGGAAGAAGCTAAAACACGTACAAGCGATGCACGGGGGCAGTTACCAGATGTAAAGATAAGCAGGAGCTACTGTGGAGGGAATGTATCTGTCTGTGTACTGGCAGCGGGGGAAACTGCTTCAGACTGAATAAGCCTTTTGGTAAAAGGTGAAACGTTTCTGCGTAAATGAGAAAATAAATCTAGTTGACAGTTAAACTTCCAGATAACCTCACCTTGACGACTGAGAATCTTCATAGACATATGTAGCTAGGAGGTAATAAAGATTTCTTAGAATAATCGTAAATTTGTTCTGTCAAGCCAATTGAAAATGTAAATGAACAGAACGGAGGCTCTTAACTTTTTTTTTTTTTTTTTTTTTTTTGCAGTGTGGTGAATCATAGCCTGTCGACTTAATTCTCAGACTGTTTTAAATGCATACAATACATAGAGCACGAATTATAATAAAATATAGCAGGCAAAGTAATAATTTAAAAATCATGTTTAATACAGTGAAGTAACGGCGGGCAGCAGACTGGCTCTTGTCTTAGGTAAGAGCGACCCGAGTTCAAGTCCTACCTGCTCCCTCGGTCCGAATTAATATTAATAGTATGCTGTTTATTAAGAATCCGTACACAGGAGTATTTAGGTCGCGTGCAATCCAGCTGTAGGTCTAAATACTGCCAGAATTTCTAAATAGTAATGTGTCTAATTTTTTTCTCAAGATACCTGTAACAGTTGTAACTTTCCAAAAATATTTGTGCTTTATTTGGTAACACGAATACTGCTAATACTAATGGTTTGTTCTTGCATGCATAATTTGGAAATGCTACATTTCAGATATGGGTTATTAAAAATAATTGTGCAATTTTTTTTTTTTTTTTTGCATATAAAACCCAAAGAATGTATCCACGAACCCTCCTTACACCCCACGTTAAGAATGAATATATTGAAAAAATATGCAGTATATGTATTCAAAAGAAACGAATTTATAGACAGCAGTCACTACGCTGTATGCTACTTCGTTAAATTCCACCAGGTGGCGGCAGCACATTGTTAGTGTTAAACCTTACTGTGTACAGGTTGGTTTATAGTCTGATGAAGCATGGATGTTTGATTCGTTGTTTTGTCATCCGTACTGATGAACAGAAGAAGTTTGTAGGTAAACTGCAATGCAACTAATAACTCACATCGGTATACGGTATTACAAATAAATTGGGAAAGTATGAGTTTTTCTTTGTGCTGATAGGTTTCCACAGTTTCATTACAAGAAACAATCTTCTGCATTTATCTAGTTTAGTTATGTGTTTGCCCGGCTTTATGATATATCCCATAAACCCATGTTATTCCGGTTCTAAAACCACACCGAGTTTTTCTTTTAACAGTTACTTAATCCCATATAGGAACCCATAAAGCAATAATTTTTAATTATAGTATAACGCCAACTGTATCATATTTGCCACATGACTTTCTGATACTTGTCAGTGATTATTTTTTTATTTTTTTGTCAGAAGGTCCAATAAACACTTCAGTTTCCAAAAATGATCTTTTTCTGGTTATTATTCGATGTGTCAGGCTTCACAGACCTAAGAACACGACCGCTGTGTCTAGTCGATGTGAGAGGGAGAAGTCCGCCAGAGGCTGACATCTGTAACAGTGACGGAGTTAGATGTCTTACGAAATGACCTGTTGTTTTGGAAACACAGTGTCAAATCTGCCCCGTGAGGTACAGTCCTTGTGTTTATTTTCACAGAAAAATACATGCACACATACATTCGTCAGGGGACGAAAGTCTGTCAGCCGGACAGTACGCGTTTTGGCATTGTTTTAGGTGTAATACTAATCAAAACTAATGTTCCTCTACTGCTGGACGTGGGAAGGGCAGTGTCTGCTTTTAAATGACCATGTTCAGTGAATTTGCCACACATTTTTATTCAAAATGTTGTATTCTTTAATCTGCGAATAAATATATTTGGTACCAAACACTGTAATTAATGATGCTCAATGTAGATTTTTTTTTCTGAACGAGCACACATTCTTTCAACTGTACTAATTTTAAATTACATTAATTGCCAATACTGAAGGATGCGAATTTGATGTATTTCCAGTTCGTGTGCATTAGTTTGGAATTACGACAGAGTCAGTTTTAAAAGTATAATTATAATTATAATAATAATAATTTTTAATATATTTAAATAGCTGACTATGATTACTATCAAGTTAAAGATCAGATTCAATTCAGTATTACAAAACAGGTAGCGTCTAACACGGAATAATTTTAAACAAATGAAAGTGAATTAAACGCGTCAAAAATAAAAAATGAAAAACGTGCTGTGTGAACATGTGTTTAACGATAGTTATGGAAAACACCGCCATACACGCATGTGCCGAAGGTGAGGTAATGTCATTGGATGCGAACGCAGTTAAGTCAGGTAATGAGCATAAAACGGTTGCATCTGGCATCTCTTAAATCGTTGTCCTCGCACATTTGCGAGTTTTGTTTGGTTTACTTTTACAAAGTGATTGAATTAGTATGGTGCTATAAATATTAAATTAAATGCATGTGGTTGAAAAAATTCTGTCACTGTTAACATGCAAATCTCATTTAGCAATTCCGGAAAGATTTTTGAGTAGAAACTGCAAATAAAAACATTTTCTAATATGGGAGGGAAACAATAGCAAATTTGGTGTCGTTTTTCATTAAATTGGTTTTGTGAACTCAAAAACTGAATTACATCTAATGGCATGATAAAAATTTATGTATAATACGGCAGAAAAACGTATACATTCATCTTATAAAACCACGTGTTTCAATATTTTCAAGTTCTTAGTTGCTTTAATAATTACCAATAAAATTATTCTAAAAGTGGCAGAATTATATACATTTGCATTTCAGGTTAAGCCTTTAATAGTGTAAACAAGTCACTGATAAAGAGCCGCCAGTACCCAGTTCTTCATTACCCACTCAAACCTGAATTTACACCAAATATTAGGAAGAAAAGGTTTGTACGCTTATAATGAATATGAAAACTACAAACCCTTATAGAAGTTGGAGGTTTTTGTTACAGAAAAAATGTCTGACAACTCATCATTAATGTAACTTTGCAAATAATAAAATTCAAAGAACAAATTGAAAAATATTTTGGAAAATTTAAAAATTTTACAGCATCCTTGTTAAATTTGCGTGTCACCCCCCCCCCCCACCACATACTTTGCGGAAGTACCTTTTGCATTTATTACAGCAATAATTCTTTGTGAGCAATTCTCTATCAACTTTGCACACCTGGACTTTGCAAATTTGCACCACTCTTTCTTGTAAAAAAAAGTTCAACTTCCTTTAAATTGCCAGGGGTCTCCTGTGCACATCCCTCTTTAGATCATTCCACAGGTTTTCTATAGGATTCAGGCTTGAGCTCTGACTGGGCCAGTTGAAGACTTTGATCTTCCCTTTTTGAAGCCATTCCTTGGTTGACTTGGATCGGGTTGTTATATTGGAAGTTGAAAATTTCTCTTCATATTCAACATTCCGATGGGGGTCAGCAGGTTTTTTTTTTTTTTTTTTTTGCCAAACTGTGTTGACATTTGAAGCTAGTCACTATTTTACCTGTCTTAACTAGAGCTTCTAACCCATCTGAAGAGAAGCAGCCTTAAAGCATGGTTCGGCCACCGCCATGTTTCACAGAAGGTATGGTGTCCTTTGGATAGTGATATCTTTTAGAACGGTGGTCCCCAACCATCAGGCTGCGGACTGGTACCGGACCATGGATGACTTGTTACTGGGCCACACAGAAAGAGTGACAAAATTTTTATTTTCTATTTTATTATGCACTTTATTACGCTTGATTATGCCCGTGAGCAATGGCCAGTCTGTGGAAAATTGTCTTATATGAAACCAGTCCTTGGTGCGAAAAAGGTTGGAGACCACTGTTTTAATATTAAGGACAGAAAGATAAAGTTTGTCTTATCAAACTAGAAGTCAATTACCTTCAGGGTTTTATACAATTTAGTGTGTTTTGTGCAAAATTTAGACAGGCTTGGACACAAATTTTGTATGAGAAACGTTTGCCTTGCCATCTTGTCTCATTGGCTAGACAGTGCAGAGTATGGAAGATTTTTGGAGTTGATGTTTGTGGCTACATACAAGAAGTGACCAACACCTGACACAAATTCCTGCAGCTCCTTTAACGTTTTCATAGGCCTCTTGGTAGCCTGGCTGGTAAGTCGTTATCAACTTTGGAAAGTCGTTGTGATCTTGGCACTGGCTGTGCGGTGGTCTTCATCATGCTCCACTATATATCCACTGCCTTTCATGTTCCTTTATACCTGTCTACTGGTATGTACCTTTGTAAAATAAAATTTCTGTCAATGTTTTGTCTGGTTACTCCAGTATGAAGCATCTAACCAATAAAGGTTTCACATAAATTTTACAGAAACAGCTGATTTTTACTGGAGGTTATTCAGTGCCTTTAAGTGATGTCTGGTGTGTGCTACATAACTTTGGACATGATTTTGAATGTTAGCAGTTATCTTTATATAAAATTTCAGTCTCCAGATTACAAGGCTGTGCACACTTTTGCACCAAGGTGCTCTGGGTGTTGTATACATTTTTATTAATTATCTTTTTGTTAGTGTACGGAATTTTGTTGATTACCATGTCACATCGAAGATTAAAATGTACTTGATGTAATTTAAACATTTCATACGTTTCTGGCTTCACATCAAACAATCCTGCATTTTGGTAAGGATGTGTACACTTTTACATCCACAGTATGACCATAAGGATGTGTACACTTTTACATCCACAGTATGACCATAAGGATGTGTACACTTTTACATCCACAGTGTGACCATAAGGATGTGTACACTTTTACATCCACAGTGTGACCATAAGGATGTGTACACTTTTACATCCACAGTGTGA
>JABJVR010000103.1:8152354-8164136 GCA_025773905.1 Chitala chitala | reverse complement strand
CCATAACCAGAAGAGTGACACATAATTAATGCTCAACAATCATAACACAACATTTATTCAGAGTAAGAGTTTGTTAAGGAGGGTTTCGTTTTAGAGACGTGTTCTTTCTCAAAATATAACAAAGCATTTCTTCTATTCAGCTGATAAAAATAATGCCTTTCTTCAAGTTGATGTGTATGTTTGTCATGATTGACAGGAGCACCAAGATAGGTAAGGTCCAGTCGCCAACGAGATTTGTTGGTCAAAGGTAACACAAATTCAAACAACAGAACAATAATCCAAAACAAAAGTGGCAATGCCACGCTGACTCTGCACAAGGAATAAAAGGACAAGAGAAAACAGAAAAAGCACACAGAGCAAAACTAAGTAAAGGAACCTAGAGTCACCTATACAACCTACAGACACCTATAAAGAGATCTATAAGAGTGCACATTACACATTAAGTCAACTCAACACCCTGCAGCACACCAGTGAAACAACAAACCTAATAAAGAGTCTAGTAGGAAACAAAGAACCAGTTCCAACTTTAGACGAAGACAAATGAGGAAATAAGGGGGCATTGCCAGACACTAGGGAAAACTGTGACATTGTTCTGTGCCTTATAATATCCAAAAGTTGCTGATATTGCTGAGACGCTTCCAACATACCGAGATGTCAAAAGCATTTTGTTTTATGTTATACATAATGGTTTAGTTATACATTACAATGACATTTATTGCATTATGACTCACCATCTGAACTGTAAATATATATCACTGTAGAGATTAAGGACTCGTAGGAGCTGAAGAATGCAGTTTTCAAAAGTTTGCGAGGTCTGTGACATGGTGAATCTGTGAAACAGACAGTAGGTGAACCAAAGTTACCAAAAGGCTTGAAAACGTTTTGAGAAAGAGTGAATTTCTGGAGATATAGGTAGGTGAGTACAAAGTGAGTAAGAGCTGAGCTGTGCCATGCGAACTGTGTGCCATCAAATTGTAGACCTGTATCAATTTCATGTGCCTTTAAAAAAGCTGCATGTTCTCCTTTGATTCTCAAACCAGATTTTACTATGAATTAAAATATTTAACATAACTGATACCAGAAAACAGTTTAAATAATGAGTGCTTTTGTGTCTGGAAACAAATATGTCTCTTGTTGATATTAAAGTCATTTTCATTTTTTTTTTTTTTTTTTTGGCAGGTACACCTGCAAAAAGTGGTATACTATAAAGTACTTATTCAGTGGCAGCAGCAGGTGCCAGAGAGGGGGGTTGCAATTTTGAAGGAAGGACACTGTTGCAACTCGTAAAACATTTGATAGCTCATGCCCCCCCCCTAGTTCTAGTAGGTTTTTTCTTGCCCCAACTTCAAAGTCATGTCAGTACCTGTGTTGTTTATCTACTATCTGGTCCCATTTTAATTGTTTGGAATACACTGCAATGTAATTTTAATTTTTGTAAGACCATTTAAATCAGGGACTTGGGCAATGCCTTATGAATAAGTCATTACAGAGGAGCATGTACACTGGCTCTGGCTGCTGCTGTGTTAACACCGTCTCATGACAGAGGTGTTGTCCATTAGTACTGTCCTACCAGTACAAACCCTGGCAGATCAACATCCGGAAGCAGCTGATTTAGACACATTCTTTTCTCTTCTGTAATACAAAAATAGCAGACGTAATTATTTTAAAGGAAAACAACCTACTAGTCACATTGTATTGAAAACTGAAAACCATTATTTAGACAGTTAAACAGCAAGGTTAAATATTTTAATGTATTGCGACAGAATTGTACAAATCTACCATGATGGCCTGAAATGAAAAATACATGTTTTGCTGATGATCATGGTTTCTGCTGCCCTAACCTAACACAAAACAATTACTTAAAACTGCATTTCCATAGACACAAAAACTGACACGTTATTGTATCAAGGTGATCACATAAAAATATTTGGATTATTTGGAAATTATGCACTTAAAATGAATCTCTGCATTGAGAAACTTGTCACACCCTACCCACTATGATCCTTGAGTCCACCAGATGTCACCCTTCCTCTCGTTCTTTCCTGCTGATTGTTCTCGTTAGTGCTCTCTAGCCTTGTTTCATTAGTTCTGTTTGTTCCTAGCTATCAGTGTTGTCACCTGTTTCTTGTTCTGTTCTCTATTTAAACCATGTTCTTTCTTCCTTCTGTGCTGGTTATTGTTGTGGCTACTTTTGTGCCTTAACTATGTGGCATTGCCTTTGCTTATTTTGTACCCTGGACTCTTTGTTTAGTTGTATTAAAACCTCCCTTTTGCATATTAGGCCTCACCTCTTGTTGCTTCCCTTTAAAAATGCTACAAAACTGGGCTTTTCACCTGCAAAAAGAAAATGACTTTTTGATATCAGCAACGGACATATTTGTTTCCGAACATATAAGCAACAACTGAAAAAATCTCGTTTTGGTTGAATTACCCCTTAAAATGAACACTATATAACCCATAAAGTAAACTACAGAACTGGTATTCGTCTTTGCTTTTGTGTACAATGTGGTTAAGACCTGTTATGCCTTATTAAACTTATAGTTTCACTCATAAGAAGTTTGCAGAGCTTTCATCAATCAATGTCATATTATTATTGTTATAAGAGTGTCAAATTGGGTATTGGTGATATCCAAGCCAGGACTGAACTGAATTGCAAAGTGGTGTGTCTTGTCAAAATTTATGTTACACATTCCTGTATATCACCTGGGGTTCTACAGGGTTAATATGACAAAAAAAGGCTGTTAAATTTCTTTGACTCATTGAGAGTTTTTTTATGTCTCTCATTCCAGGCCAAGCAGTGCTTTAGAAGGAAAATCAGAGCTCATTGAAGCCAAGAATACTTTCTGAGTTCTACCCATTGTGACCTCCTACCAATGTTCACCACCACCCCCACCCCCTTGCCACCCGCCCTGAAGGAGGGTTAAAACAAGATGAAAGGAGCCAAAACTGCCTGGCATGAATGAGCAACAGAGAGGAATAACCATGTTTATTCAAGCAGGAGTGTTTTTGCCACATTGACCTTTGAGCAGTCAGCTCAAGCAAGTTGGCATAGAGACCAGAGCCGTTACCAACAGACTGCTTCAAGCACTTTGGGCTGCTGGTCACACTAATCCAAAATGTGTTTCACAAACTTCTCTCCCCACACTGAATGGTGTCCAGAACATTTTTACCTACTATTTTCTGTTATCTTGAAATTTGCATATGCAACCAAATGAAATTGAGAAGTGTTTATTTGGTTTTCAGCTCCTTAAACATGAGAAAATGTCACAGGTTATGTTTCAGAAAATAAAATGTCAATACATCCACATGTTACAACTCCCATTTGAGCAATGTCCAGTGAAGTACACTGGAAATCAGGCTGCTGTTTGAATTAGGCTTGCTACAATAAAGTATAAATTTATTGACATAAAGCACTGACACTGCTGTCTTGTCATTGACATCACTTTATACTCAAAAGTACCCCATGTGTCTTCTGTGTCCATCCATGTCCCATTGTGATCTGCTGTAATAAATATTCTCAAATGGTAATCATTTCTCTGACATAACCTCACCAGGATCCGTTGGAGGAGATGATGCAGTTTTGCTGCCATAGTTACCATAGTTTTCCAATATGTTATGGGTTTTTAACTACATCCATTACAATTTGTTAAGGATTTACTGGCTGGTACTAATATATGTCATATGTGCAGAAACCATTCTATTTTGGAAGTGTTCTCAGCATGACTGTGCCTGACAATAAATAGATATTAACATAGTAAAATGTGGTTACCATTGCTGTGTCTTTGCCAAGCCACACTAAATGGAAATCGGACAACTTAGTGTATATAATATTAAAGTCATAGACAAAACATTTTACGTGTAATTCAATCAAACATTAAAATACCCATTGTAATTTTGGTTTAACAGGACAGCTGACAATATCTGTAAGTGCTTTTACAGGTACCACTGAAGTTGGATTGCTTTAATCCTTTGGTGCCTACATTCTTTGCTGTGTGCTTCTGGAACATTCTGGTCCTCACTCTCGAACCTGGCTGTCGCCAGGGGCAACAAGAAAGGAGCAGCCTTTCACCCTGACTGACAGAGAGGGCGGATTGGCACTTTCATGTGGGAGTTTGTTTTTCAGAAATTGGAATTTGTTTGCCGATTTAAACAAATATTAGAACACGTAAGGTTTGTGTAGATTGGTGCTTCTTCTGAGCCTCCAAGCTAATTTTTGAGGGCAGTGTTACGTCCATAAAATTGGGTTTGAATGGATTAGTTAAGACAAATTAAGTCCAAAGTGTTGCTGCTTTTGACAGTTTCTTGATAAGCTGACAGGCTTGATTGACATTTGGCTATAAATCCCTTGCAACAACTATCTACCTGAACCTGCAGTGGCCCAGGTCCCACAGCTGACATGAGAGTGTAAGGTCAAAGGTCAGAACATCTATACAAGTCTGCTATTGACATGTGCAGGCTTTGAAGACTTGGGGCCCACTATCTCAGTGCTCCGACCGACTGCGTGGGCTGACTGCAGTAATTGCAATCGGACACACAGGAGCAGATCAGACTCTGCAGGCCTTCTTCCCACACTGCCCAGGATAGCGGAGACTCCTCTGGCTCTGACCAACATTCTCTCACCCCCTATTCCAGTGAGGAGCTCAGGCTCTCAGCCCACACCTCCACTGAGTGCAGCCCAGCCGACGGTATGATGAAGATTACAGCGGAGAACGAAGGAGAAGATCAATTATGCAACAGCATCGCTCTTCTGTAAAGCTGCCTTTTCAAAATAAGGCAGACCCACCCCCTACCATCACCCTACCGGTGTGTGGGGTGAGCGGGTTAGATGCCGGAGGTGTAATTAACACTGCTTGGTTCTACAGGGAGACATGGGAAGGCATGGGGGTTATGTTGTGCCAGCCGGCGTTTAACTAGAGCAGACAGGTAAAGGCTGCAGTCAGGTGATAATGGCCTTGGCAACACCCACTTCTGTATATTTGCCGGGGGAAAGGAAAACATGACGGTCTCACCACCCACACAGCCTGGGCCCACTGCCGGGGCCTCACAGCCTCCCCTCCCACTCTCAGACCCTGTCACCCAGGACTCTCCCCCAACCCAACATTGTCACTCAGGAGACTGTAAGCAATCAGCAGGACGATCCCACAGGTTCCGCATGCTAGCTAGATCCTCCGTAACAGCATCCAGGACTCCAGTAGGACACCTATGTTAGCTTCACATGCCATATTGCATTGCTGTTTAACTCTCTGACTGGCTCTAGATCCACTGGGTAATGTGACAGCTTTCTGGAATGGACATTTCACCAGGGCAGGTATATCCCAAAAGTATGATTCCCTTCTTCACAGCAAATGTGATTCCTTTCCATGATAGCAAATATCTCAGACAGGCTATCTGCATGAAGCCCCAAAATATCAAAATATGAATGCTTTCTGTCCAGTCAATGGCATGTGAGGAGACAGCACCAGATCATCTCAACACCACCACAAGGGTGAACAGGAAGTAAAAAGACAGGACACATTTTATAGATTTGTAAGTTACCCAGGCAGGTGTAAATCACATCAGTTTCAACATTGATCATTTGCTGGCTGCCTCTTGCATGGTATAGATTATACTTAATGTTTGTCAAAGGATGGATGAATTCTCCCACTGTCTCACTTGGGGTCAGCCTCTTAGTGGCCTGGTGGCTCAATGGGTAGAACACCAGCGTAGGCTGTGGAAGTGTCCTGGTCTAAATCTCAGTCCAGCCAGGTCTGTCCTTGAGCAAGCTGTTCAAATGCTAGCTCCCTGGGTGCCACATGTGGCCGGCTGCCTACTGCTAACTGATGGGTTAAATGCAGAGACGTAATTTCCCTTTGGGGTTAATAAATAGCTACTTAAAAAAATACATGCATCAGTTTACAGTCTGTGACACTGCAGCAGGTGTGATCACCACAGCAATCTTTGTGTTTCACTTGTTCAGTCATGGGTTCCGTTTGTCCCCCAGATGTCTTACCCAGAGATTAATGGACATGTGCATGCAAGTCGCTCCTTCTGAGTTTCATCACTATGATAAAATGATTCCTGCAAAGAGTCAGGAACTGGGGTATGTAATTTGGAGCAGATGCTGACATGCTTTGTTTGGATAACAAGGCCTCCTGGAAGGGGCTGTCAGGATCACGTTGCTCCCTCTAGGTCTGAACATGTCTCTCATGGTCTGCAAGCTGAGAACGGGGGGGGGGACATGTCTTCTAAGCAAATTAATTAGTAGTACTGTATGTCACAAAGCAACAGGTTTGTGGACCGTGAAGTATATTTGTACAGAAGAACAGTAAGTCAGTCTGTCAAGAATGGACCAACGGTACGTAAAACAGAAATACAGTTTCATTAATGATTCCTGAAACTGAAATCTCCATCTAAAATCTCTAACTTTCCTGCATTGACCTTCGTTCGGTATTTTCGTCCGTCAAATTGATGACATGGTCTTTAAGTCATAAAATTGTTATGTTAACCTGAATTAAAAACAACAATGTAGCGTTAATAAATGGATTTGTATTGGAGATGGTTTTTAAACACCAGTATTGACTGAGAAAAAAACTGACGTAGAATGCATGCATACAGTGTGTATAATACTGTATTACAAACGGTTATGCTAACTATTGCTGCTGTTTTCTTTTTAGGTTAAAATGTTTCACATATGAAGTTTAGATTTTCAGAGAGAAACGCACAGATATACTTGTGATTAACATGTTGATGGCCTTGTAACATCTTAAGACACCTTCTGATTCAGAGAGATTGTGCCGCACGTCCTAATTGAGCCGGACCCAGCAATGCAATGTTGGAGCTCATCCGATCAAAAACACCTGCTTATGCACCCCCATGAATTTGTTGTATTTCTACATTCGCTGTCACGTTCGCTGTCAGACAGGTTGCTGAATATGATGTTTTTTTATAAGACTTGATATGCCGTGTTTTTCATGTTAATGTTAGTGGATAACCTTTGCCTTGTTATAAATATACATAACAAACTTTTTCTTCCAAAAGACTTTGAGAAATTGCTGGAAGTACTATAAACGAAGACAGACTTGAGGCTCTTTATACGTCTCATACTGTTATTTTCACGTCTGTGCAAACATTGCATCATGGTCTGTTTCTCTCTTCCTTCAAGTCTTAACATTAAACGCTTTACACCAAACATGTTTTCCCCTTTTAACTAAAGGCTAAATTTTCGAGCGAGGTGTGATTTTAATGAAGATTTGGTGTACAGTTTTGAAGGAAGCGTTCGCACCTTGGAGGAGAAACAACAGAGCGGTAATAAGCATGTCTCCAGTAAGCACAGGCTATTTGGTGAGACGTTTGAAGGAAGTGCTTCAGATGGAGATAAGATTGGGGGCCTGTCAAAGATGGAAAGTGTTTTGTGCACAAATCTCTAAAAGCAGAGACAGAAATAATATCAGACAGAAGCTAGAGGGGACTTACTGTGCCGTTACCGACGGATGGGCCTCTTGTACAAGAGTCGATGGAACATATGCGCACTGCATTAAAAAGTAGCGCTTCTGTTTTAATGTAAAACGATGTACCCAAACGCACTAGTAGTATGACACAATGCTGCGGCTTTGTTTAGAGATAGCGCTCAAAAGAATAAAAATTAAAATGAAGCGAGAATGTCAACATATTCAACCAGAAAACAAGCATCGCACAACACAGTCGGTCACAGTTGTTTAATGGAACAGACAGATTTTTTTTTAAATCACACACATACTTCATTTTTAAGAAGATATACTTCTCATGTGTTCAGCGTGTATTAATCTGTAATGAATTGTGTGTCTTTGTATTGATTCACGTAAATGCCACATACTGTACGTAACTTCGGAGGATTAGCGACGCCCTCCAGTGGATTTTCGACCGCGATTTATCGAACAGCTTTAACCGCAAGATAAAGACGTTTGTGGCAATATCAAAATAATAGTATTGCAATATGGGTATTATGTTGTGTGACTAACCAGACACTAACTCTCCCCTGGTCTTAAAGTATGTGGTAAGGTGACGGAAGTTGCACAGGATGAATTCAAAAGGTATTCAGTTTATATTTGTGTTATAAAAATGTAGCCTTCATCGTAATATGCTTAAATTACATTTTAAATGAAACAATCGCTGTATAAAATTGTATGTATGTAGCGTACTTAATAGCACAAGGTTTTTGATATGTTATAGAATTCTGCTTCGAACCGATATTTACCATGCGCTGAACAGCCTTTCATCCAAAAAGTTTAATGCTAATAAAACAAATACTATATTAGTGTTCTCTTCAAGGTAAGTTGTTATTGTACTTTGCGTACCTAGCAATAAAGAGGTGTTCGTTTGATTTGATAGTTTGATAATAAAGAGTTCGTTTGATTTGATAGTGTTTTTGTTTCGACAGTCTGCTGCTTTGAGGAAGAGACCGTGTTAAACATCCGTAATATTCTTTAGCAGACTGTTGTTTAAATGAAAAGTGCGTCTTATTCGTATACTTATAGTCTGCTTGTACCTTCTACGAGGAGATATTCGCTGAAAAGCGCCCCCCCCCCAAAAAAAAAAAGTTATTAAACAGTTAAACAACCAGAATATATGTGATACAGTATAATATCTGCTGGTTTCATATTATTTAGAATAGTCAACTATACTTTTTTTTTATAATGTCAACATTTTATGAATCTTTACATCCGGTTTTAACACTGGAAAATCCTAGCTAATTAAGAGCAATTTAAAAATATGATCAAATTAAAACTGGTAAACTCTTCGTAAAAGGAAAAGTTACCACACATATATTTTGGATTGTTTCCGTAAACTGGACTTTTAACGACCCTTCTTGACGTTAATTCAGTATATTGCAACCGAAGTTTACTCAATAAGGATCAGTCAAACAAAGTAATCATTTAAAACTTACATTCACAACGTATACATGCATTAACTAAAATATGTAACAAATAAGGGTGTTTAAAAGTGCTGTCGTTGTAAAGGGTGAACACATCTGTGAGAAATCAATTTATTGCTTCCGAACCGTTATGTAGGAGCCGCGTGACGCAAACGTGGTAATAAGTAACATGTTCTTCTTTCTTTAGGTTTGCGTTTGTTTCGTCCTTAAAGACAGCTGAACAAGCATGGTTTGACTTCCGTGAAGTTTAGGAAAGAGTCCAAAAGAATGTACCACTGTCACAGCTACCTCTGAGGGAGTAGATAACAACAGGTGATGCAATGCTATGGCAATGAGCTACCACTTACCAGTGGTTTAATAATACACGTGCATTGAAAGACTCCCTGCTTAAAGACATGGAGGGATATTTTGTATTTTAACACATTCCATCGAATTCAAACGGCAATGTTTAAATACACTTAAATACATTTCTTTTTTAATGAAACATGGAAATGCATTAATTAGTCATTAGTTAAAAGGAAAGAATTATGAGGGCAAATCCTATCATCTACGCTTTAGAAGCTTGTCTAGATGAAATACAGATAGACACAGACAGGACGTACAGTTCAGTTGTAATTAATCTGTGTAGATAAGAACACGACAATACTACATTTCTTGTCCACCTATGGTACAACTACAATTATATTTGTCTATCAAATACCCGTTATGAGATACCCTATTTGCACAAAGTACTGATATTTTCAAATAATTTGTGATGAGTTAATTAAAAATTAAATTAGCACTTAAAGCTGACACTCCGTGTTTCACCGTTTTTGAGGCAGAAGTCAAGTATGCCGATGTAATTGAAACGACAGTTTATGGAAGAAAAGGTTTCATGTTCAAACTCTGTAGTGGTAAAATATCTGAAGACCTGGGTATTGCACATATGAATGTCATGTCTATAACAAGAAATACATTATGATCAATTACTTCAAGCCTGATGCATCCGTGGCTCAAAGCTTTTGTGTTTTTGACAGGAAGGTGGTGATTACATTATTATACCGTGAAGGGAACATTTCGTGATTTCTTTTCAAATGTGTTTACCATTTAGCAAAGCTACCGTTTTGCTTGACATAACCTATCTCTGACTGACCTTCTAAACCTTGGGGGCTCTGCAGTTCCGCTCTTTTCTCTTATTCATTGAGAACTGCGTAACTGGTAGGCTCTATAGTAGTAATATGTATATAGTCAGCGGTATAGTCCCCAGGCGTTATATACACATATTCTTTTGTGCTAACCCAGGTCTTCTGAAACATCAAGAGGTTAACAAAGTTAGGAAATTTATTTTTTATGCTCAGCAGCTTCTAAGAAACAAACGTGCCTCATGTTAACTCTATCCAGAAAGTTATTAATTCTTAATACCTTTTTGAAAATAATTAATTCCAGGTTTTAGATATGTCCTGAAAGATTTAACACACTGTGTTAGTCAGTTTTACATTTACTGCAATGTATGCCAAAAACTAACGAAGTGTCGGTCGAATTAAAAAACAAAACTAGCATTTCTGCACGTATTCCGTCGATTCTTTCGATGATAATCGCAAACAGTGACCCTTTCAAATTGTGTTTTAAGGCAAAACAAGGTTAATTTTAGTATGAAACACTAAGATTCCTGAAAGATGTATATGTATACACAAAATAAAACGTTTTTAAAACGGTTTAAGTGGCTCCCATTCATTAAAGTGGCTTTTAATTTATTTCTAAACGAAGTACAAAGTGCCATCGCCAGTTTTTATATGGACAGGTAATAAAGCAGGCTAAATGCATTTACCATTTTACATTTTGTATAGTCATAATCTTTATTGTATTCATTGTAACGCTGAACCGGAATAATACCTTTTTAAAATAAAGGTGACCATGAAGTGTTTTGTTGTTCCTGAGCATCTAATCAATATAAATTCAAACATATATAGTGGTCAGTTGAACGTAATTTTCAACTATATATATATAGTTTTCTTTTAAATTTGTGTTTAATGTGCGAATATAAGACGATTGTTGAAAATAAATAAAAGAAGACTGTTAATATTGGCTTTGATATCGCTGTCTATATACTTTATAATACCCTCAATTTTAACTACGTCACGTTATTTTTTGGAAAGAGTAAAGCGATAGAATAAGAATGTCAGCATGATTAAATAAGAATATCTGCTCCGTTGAACACCTAAGTCTTTAAATCTGGACTGTGTTTGCCTGAATTATTTCATCAGGCACTCCTTCAAAGACTTAAAAGACTAATAGCAATTATGCAGGCCACACGAATACGAACTGTTGACCATCACGCCTGCGCTGTATTCCGAGCCCCCTCCCATCAGGCGGTACTGATTCTTTTCTACTGCATAGAAAAAAATCCTTTACAGAACTGTCTCTTTAAATTTGTTCACAATTTTATATTGTTCAATGAAGAGCAACATAATTTTATTACACAACCGTTGCTGATGTTTTGATTTTACTGAAAATACATGAATGTAATTGTGTTAGTTTTATCATCTTTTCTTCAGCGGCTTTGATGCGCTATTGTATAATTATATTCTGCAATATGATAGTGTCCCCTCCACGTTGTGTCCTGCCTTGTGCACTGCTTTCTGTTGGGTAGACAGCCCCCCCCCCCCAGACATGGATTGGTAACGAAAAAATAAAAGAATGGTTTGGGTATCTTATATCTAGTTTAATGAAAACTCAGATTTAAAATATATTTAGGTTTGTCATTACACATTCATTCACGATCACGCTCTCTCTCTCTCTCTCTCTCTCTCTCTCTCTCTCTCTCTCTCTCTCTCTCTCTCTATTCACATATCCAATAGTGTTGGTTTAGTGGGCCTGTCTATCGGTTAGGACGGTTAGGTCCACAGAGACTGG